>ML675626.1:30556947-30567476 GCA_007922155.1 Mesoclemmys tuberculata | reverse complement strand
CCGCGCGGCCCCCCCGCTCCTCGTTCACCCCCCCGGTCGCCCCGCCCCGCGCGCACCCCCGCTCCTCACTCACCGTCCCCGCAGACGGCGGCGGCCATCTTGGCTGCGTCACGAAGGCCCAGCTCATCGTCGCGGGCGGGCCGCCAGGGCTGCCGGGAAACGCCGGGTCTGTCACGTGTCTTCATCACGTGGCCGGCCACGGTAGCGGCACCGACCCCCTCCTCCCCCAGCCCGGCCGGCTCGCGGGGGTGGCCGCGCGCGCGTTGCCGGCCGGGGGCGGGGCCGTGTGGCTCACGCCGCGGGTCGGTCCCCGCGGGGGCTGCGGCGGAAGCGCTGCGCGGCGGCCGGGCCGGGCCGGGCCGGGGGTTCGTCACCGGGGGGCTGCGAGTCGGAACCGCACGTGGGCCGGGCCGGGCCGGGCCGGGCGCGCTGGCGGTCCCGGAACTCCGGGGGCCCAGGACTCGCCGCAGCGTAACAGGCCGCTCGAGGCCCGCAGCCTCCCCCCGTTCCCCGCCGCAGCACCCCCGCCCCGCCTAGCCCTACACCGGCGCGAGGAGCTGCCGCCGCACCCACGCACGAAACACTTACCCCAGCGCCCTGGGCTCCCGCCCCCTGCATTTCGGGGCTTTGCTATCGCACGTTTTGTTCGTCGCCTCACCCGGCGGGCTCGTCTTCACCCTGCGGGCAGAGGGGCAGAGCGTGACCAACCCACGACTGTCGGACAGCTGGGCTTGGAAACAGGCGCCGGCCAGCCTGCGAAAAGGGGACAGGAGCCCTTTACAACTAGGACACGCGCCTGCTGATCAGTGCATCAAAGTGCAGAGACTGCGCCCAGATGCCTTCCTACCAGGCTCCCGAAGGGCCCATTCCTCTGACACCTGTTGCCAGCCTCTTACCATTGTACTCTCCCCCAGCCGAGAACAGGTGGTCATGGCAGCATAGTAAAAATGCCACCACCAGCCAGCACTTTCTCTTCACTAGCATTTTTTCCATCCCAGCCCCCAGCAGAGCTGACCCAGGCTTAGCAACAATGGGAAAGATTTCAGGAAAAAAGCCACGCGTAGACTGGGCCTAAGAGGGCAGCTCAGCTCTGAAGCAGGGAGGGTAACAGCATGCAAGACACTAACCCAAACCAGATAAACTCACAGGTGCTGCCTGTCTGGCCCAAGGAGGTAAATCACCCTGCTGTCCAACAACTCTAGTGTCCTTCCAGATTTGGCCTCTGGATTTCTGCAGAATCACTTGTCCCTCGGGGTCTCTGCTTTCCTGGGCCTGGCTTGTCCTCTCTCCAGCTCTCTGGTTCTTAGTACACATTTGATTGGTTTTCTTCTGGCCAATAAGTTCTTACCTGAGTGCATCTCTCGGGCACATGGTTAATTAAACAATACTACATGCTCAGTCAGGGTGAGATTCTCCCCTCCTTTACAACTGATGCAGATCAGGAAAGTACCACTGAAATCAATGGAGTTGTGTTGGGGGGAGGCAGGTGAGGAGAACAAGGACTTGACTGCTCCCATATACTTGCACAGGAGCTGAGCTGCCCAGGGCTCCCCTTCTCACTATTAGATGGCCCAAGAACCCTACGGTGGATCGTGGTAAGAGCAGAAGACAGGCAAATTCAGTTGGATTTGGTTTGTAATAATGTGCTGGGCTTTGTCCCACCAATTTGTTTTTAGGGGAAAGAAAATCTGTCAGACCCCAACCTGCACCACCTGACCCCCTTCCAACCTGTCGACCTAGGAGCAGTGGAGCCCTCCCAAGGTGCTCTTCTAAGTTCAGGGAAAAGCATGTGGCACAGTCACCTACTTCCACACCCTGCACTGAGATCCACAGCTGCAGTCCCTCAGCTTTCAGGAAGAGAGGGTCACATGGCTCCTTTGTCTGGGAAGGTATTTATTGCATGATAATTAATGCTAAGCCTCTGATCTGTCACACACCAGTATTCATACTCTCCAGAAAGAGTGTAGAAAAAAAAAAGACTACAAATGGAGGGGTTTAAAAAAAAAACACTAATTAGATTTTCTTAATTACCTGTATGGAATAGGAAGTGTTGTCCTTTGTGAAAAATCTGTATAACAAGTACATCAGAGCCATCAGTCGTGCAGTTGTAGGGGTAAACCAGCCGCTCAAATTCATCCTGAAAAACCAAACACTTGTATGTTGCAGTAAGAATCCTTACCTGCCACGTGTATCTTGGCTTCTGGTTTATATATAACATACATAAATATATGGCTTCTCACTGCAGCTGCAGGCACATGGAGTGAAGAGGCAACACATGCCCACCCAGAGGGAGTTATTTGAATTTAATAAAGCAATTTAACTTAAAATCAGTCACTATGTGCATGCTTATGTTGCAAATACAGAATTTGCTTTCTATTCATATTCCCTAAGAGCCACATGAAGTTCTTGGTGTGTGCAAGCATTCCTGCCAACATTCACTAATGCATATGCACAAGGTATACCCAAATGAGCACATATCCAGCCAGAGCAAATTCTATTATTTAGTTCAAGCAAATACCTAGCTAAAACAGCAAATGTGTAACTCAACTAATTCAGATCAGCCAAGACTGAAAACAAACGTGGCTGCTGCCCCCATCAGATAGCATTCTTCTCATGATTCGTTCTGATGAAATGTCACACACCACTAACACGCCAATAGAGGTTTCTGTCCCAGACATGGCATAGATGCCCAGGTCTTTAAGAAACGTGAAACTCTTCTGTTCATGCAGCATAAGCCTGGCCCCAGCAGTAGATGTGAGGTAGGGAATATAGTCTTCTTGGCTGATGTCCAGAATTAACTTCAGCCCTGGAGGCACCAAACAATATTCAAAACCCAAAACATGAAGTGCAGAGTTTAGATAACATAGTTACTTACCAGTAACTGTTGTTCTTCGAGATGTGTTGCTCATATCCATTCCACTTAGGTGTGTGCGCGCCCTCGTGCACGGCCAATCGGAGAACTTTTACTAGCAGTCCCTGCAGGGGCCGGCCCAGCGACCCCGTAGTGTCGCCACCATGCGGCGGCACAACCGTCGCTGCCGGCCCCTCCCCTCTTCAGTCCCTTCTTTCTGCCGACTCCGACAGTGGGGACGGAGGGTGGGTGTGGAATGGATCTGAGCAACACATCTCAAAGAACAACAGTTACTGGTAAGTAACTATGTTTTCTCCTTCGAGTGGTTGCTCATATGCATTCCACTTAGGTGAATAACGAGCCTTACCTGGAGGCGGGTAGGAGTCCTCAGCACTGCCCTGCCCACGCGAGCATCGTCCCTGGACTGCTGGACGATAGCGTAGTGTGTGGCAAAGGTGTGCACAGAAGACCAAGTGGCAGCCTTGCAGATATCTTCCAGGGCGACCCTCTCCAGGAAGGCCGCCGACGTGGCCTGGGCCCTTGTTGAGTGCGCTGTCACTGGTCCGGGAAGCTGGACACCCGCGCTCTCGTAGCACAGCCGGATACAGGCGGTGATCCACTTGGCGATGCCCTGTGATGACACTGGGGAGCCTCTCATCCTTTCTGCCACCGCGACGAAGAGCTGGGTGGTCTTGCGGAGCGGTTTCGTCCTATCGAGGTAGAACGCCAGTGCCCTCCTCATGTCGAGGGTGTGTAGCCTCCTCTCGTCCTCGGACCCGTGCGGTTTTGGGAAAAACACAGGGAGGAAAATATCTTGGTTACAATGGAACCTAGAGACTACCTTGGGTAGAAAAGCTGGGTGAGGCCTAAGCTGTACCTTATCCCGGAAGAACACTGTATAGGGGCGTTCCGAGGTCAGGGCTCTCAGCTCAGAGACCCTCCTGGTGGAAGTGATGGCCACAAGGAAGGCCACCTTCCAGGACAGGATCAGCAGGGGGCAGGTGGCCAAGGGCTCAAAGGGGGGCCCCGTCAGTCTGTCAAGGACTAGGTTCAGGTCCCAGGGAGGCACCGGGTCACGGACCTGCGGATACAGCCTCTCGATTCCCCTGAGAAACCTCACCGACATGGGTTGAGAGAATAGTGACCTCCCCTCCATCGGCTGGTGGAAAGCCGAGATGGCTGCCAAGTGGACCCTTAGGGAAGCCAACGCCAACCCCTGTTGCTTGAGCTGTAGCAGGTAGTCCAGGACCGCCTGCACGGAAGACGTACCGGGGGTTATGCCCCGCGACTCCGTCCAGCAGGTGAACCTCCTCCACTTGGCCTTGTATGCGCTCTGGGTGGAGGGCCTCCTGCTTCCCAGTAGCACGCGTTGGACCTGCTCCGAGCAGGTTCTCTCCTCCTCCGTTAGCCAGAGAGCCTCCAGGCCGTCAGGTGTAGGGAGTCCAGGCTGGGATGCAGCAGGCGACCGTTGTCCTGGGAGAGGAGGTCCGGTTTCTTCGGGAGCTCGATCGGGGGAGTGACTGACAGGTCCTGAAGCAGGCAAAACCAGTATTGTCTCGGCCACGCTGGGGCGATCAGGATGACGTCCGCTCTGTCCCTCTTGATTTTCAAGAGGACCCTGGGCAGGAGCGGGAGGGGGGGAAACGCGTACAGGAGGTTCCCCGTCCATTCGATCAGGAACGCGTCGGAGAGGGAGACCGGCTCGCGACCCCTGAGCGAGCAAAATCTCGGGCAGTTTGCGTTCCAGGCTGACGCGAACAGGTCCAGGTGGGGAACACCCCACTCGCGGAAGATCATGGCGACCACCTCCGGGTGAAGAGACCAGTCGTGTTGGGGGAGAAACGACCTGCTGAGGCGGTCTGCCTCGTCGTTCCTGGCCCCCGGGAGGTGAGAGGCAGTTAAACAGAAGTTGCGTCTCACCGCCAGGTCCCAAAGTCGAAGCGCCTCTTGACACAGTACCGAGGAGTGCGCTCCCCCTTGCTTGTTGATGTAGTACATTGCAGTGGTATTGTCTGTCAACACCTGTACCATTCTCCCGAATAAAGCGTGGCGAAACACTTCGCAAGCCAGTCTGACTGCCCTCAGTTCCTTTACATTGATATGTAGGGCAGTTCTCTCCGGGACCAGAGGCCCTGTGTGGTCAGACCACCAGTGATATGGGCTCCCCACCCCAGGTCTGAGGTGTCCGTGATCAGAGTGATCGAGGGGGTGGGCGCCCTGAAGGGAATTCCTTTCAGCACGATCCTGGGGTCCAGCCACCAGTTCAGTGACCCCAGCACCGCAGGGGGGACTGTTACCACCCTGTTCAGGGCATGCCTGTTGGGCATGTACACCTTCTTCAACCAGCTCTGGAGGGGCCTGAGTCTGAGGCGGGCCAGCCCCACTACATAAGTGCAGGAGGCCATGTGGCCTAACAGCCGTAGGCACTGCCTGGCTGTTGTCGTGGGGCACCTCTGGAGCTGTGATATTATCGCCGCCATGGCCTTGAACCTCGAGCGTGGGAGGGAGGCTTTGGCCCGCACCGAGTCTAGGTGGGCCCCTATGAACTCTATGTGCTGTACTGGATATAATGTTGACTTCTGCTCGTTTATGAGCAGCCCCAGGGTATGGCAGGTGGTCTGGACGAGGGAGACTGCCTCGCGCACCTGCGACTTGGTCTTGCCCCTTATCAGCCAGTCGTCCAGGTATGGGAAGATTCGGACCCCCCTGCGCCTCAGGGAGGCCGCCACCACTGCCATACACTTCGTGAACACCCTGGGGGACGAGGCCAGGCCAAAGGGGAGGACCGTAAATTGGTAGTGGCCACCAGCTACCGTAAACCTTAGGAATTTCCTGTGAGCGGGAAGGATGGAGACGTGAAAGCACGCATCCTTCAGGTCGAGGGCGGTGAACCAGTCCCCTGGGTTCAGTACTGGGATGATGGACGCTAGGGACACCATGCGGAATTTGAGCTTTTTTATGAACCTATTGAATTTGCGCAGGTCCAGTATAGGCCTGAGGCCTCCTTTTGCCCTGGGGACGAGGAAATACCTTGAGTAGAATCCCCTCCCCACCTCGAGTGGTGGAACCACTTCTATGGCTCCTTTGAGAAGGAGGGTGTGAACCTCCTGGTGGAGTAAATGCTCGTGAGATGGGTCCCTGAAGAGGGACGGGGAGGCGGGAGTGGGGGGGGGGTAGCCAGCAGCTGAAGGGCATAGCCCCAGCGGATGGTGCTGAGGACCCATTGGTCTGAAGTTATCTCCCGCCACAGGCTGATGTACGGTCTTAGCCTGTCCCGGAAAGGCGGGGGGTGGCCCACGGAACGTACAGAGATGCCACCCTCGGACGCAATGTCAGAACTGTCTTTTGCCCTTGGGGCCCCGGGAGGGACCTTTGAAGGAAGACGAGGGGGTCGCAGGTTGGTCGCGCCGTCCTGCGCCCCTGTTCCTGTCCCGACCCCTGGGAGGGGGGAAGGGCCTAGGCGGCGGCCTAGTCTGCTGCTGGTGCCGCTGCGGCGGTTGATGCGGCTGTTGGCGTGCTTGCAGTCTTGCCGCCTGGGGCGTGTAAAGGCCCAAGGAGCGTAGCGTCGTCCTTGAGTCTTTCAGGGCGTGCAGCTTCTCGTCCGTCCTCTCCGAGAAGAGGGCGGCTCCATCAAACGGCAGGTCTTGAATGGAGTGCTGCACCTCCTGTGACAGATCAGTAGATTGCAGCCACGCTGCCCGCCGCATAGCGACAGCGGAGGCCATAGCCCTGCTGGCCGTGTCCGCAGCGTCAGACGCAGTTTGTAAGGCTGCACTAGCTACTGTCACCCCTTCCTCCAGGACCATGGCAAAGTCGGCGGCCTGGTCTGGAGGCAGGGACTCCGAGAACCTTTTCAAGGAGTCCCACAAGTTCAGGTTATATCTACCCAGGAGAGCCTGATGGTTGGCTACCCTGAACTGGAGCGCCCCTGTGGAGTAGACCTTCCTGCCGAAAAGGTCTACTCTCCTGCCCTCTCTGTTTTTAGGGGAGGCGCTCTGGGCACCCTGCCTGTCTTTCTGGTTAGCGGCCTCTACCACCAAGGTGCCCGCGGCAGGGTGCACATATAAGTATTCGTGCCCCTCGGCTGGCACATAATACTTCTTCTCAGCACCCTTAGACGTGGGGGCGACCGAGGCAGGGGTCTGCCATACTGCCTTGGCCAGGCGTAGGACCCTATCATGAATGGGGAGAGCCACCCTGGAAGGGCCTTGGGTCCCCACACATCCGAAGAGGGGGTTTACCTCTTCCTCTAGAACCTTGACCTGTAAGTCTAGGTTCGAGGCCACCCGTTTCAGGAGTTCTTGGTGGGCCTTAAAGTCGATGAGTTGGGCCCCTTGGTCCCTTATAGCCGCCTCGTCTGGGGACGACGAGTAAGACGGGTGGCGGGGTCCTGGGGAGGGGCCCTCCCCAGGGTCCTCCTCCTCGGAGGAAAAGGAGTGGTCACCCTCCTGCACCGAGGGTGCCCGTTGGGATTGGGTGACTGAGGCAGGGGCTGGCATAGTTCCCTGCCCCATCTGAGCCGCCCATTGGGCCCACATTGGCCACTGCCAGGGTCCTTGGGTCCAACTCAGAGGCAGCGTCGGTGCCGAGGGCAATGCCGGCGCTGCCGCAGGCGGTGTCGGCACCGCAGGGAGAGGTACCTGTGGCACCGGGGTCTGCGGTACCGGAGGTTGCGGTGCCGGCGAGGGTTCTTGCTCCTGGCGGCGGGTCCAGGATCCCGAGCCAGGGGTGCAGGGAAGGCAGCGACGGTGCCGGGAGGAGACACTCCGTGGTTCGCTGGACGATGAGTCGGAGGAGCGACGTCGTCTGACTCGTCTGTGGGGTGATCCCGAAGACGATGATGATGATCTGCGCCGGGGCAGGGAAGCCTTCCGCAGCCTCTTCCTCGGTGCCGGGGAACGGTGCTGAGCGCACCGGCTCGGTGCCGGGCTGGAGCTGGAGCGGTGTCGGGAGCGGTGCCACGATTCCTCCGATGACGAAGGGGGAGAGGAGCCTCCGGGCTCGGTCCTCCGGCGTCGGGCGATGGTGATGGTGGGCGGCTGGACATCCGGTGCCGATGCCGCCCACCCTTCGGGGACACCCAACACGGGTTTGCCCCGGAAAACAGGCTCTGGGCCCCTCGCGCAAGGGGGTGCCAAAGGCATGGGCAGGGTCATCAAGATGCGTGCTGCCTCGAAAGCCTCCGGTGTCGAAGGAGCCTGTAAGGTAGGTCCTCCACTCACGGGAGTCGGGAAGACCTCCTTGGTCGGTGCCGGTCCCGGTGCCGGGGTCGGGGGCCAGTCCAGGGGGCGCACCTCTGAGCTCGACCCCGGCCGCTCCTGCGGTGCGGGGGAGCTCTCCACAAGCGGGCGGCGCTTCTTCTTTTTCTTCGGCACCGTGCTCCCCCGTGCCGGTGGTGCGCTCCGCACCGAGGACACGCTCGGTGCCGTGGTGGACCGCGTGGGCTCGGACGCCAGACTGAGCGCGGTCTCCATCAGGAAAGCCTTCAGCCTCACTTCTCGGTCCTTTTGAGTCCGAGGCTTGAAGGACTTACATATTTTACATTGGTCTTGCCGACATTGCTCCCCTAGACACCGTAAACAACGGTTGTGGGGGTCGCTAGCTGGGAAAGCCTTCCCGCAGCTAGCGCATGGCTTGAAGCCGGACGCGCCGGGCATGGCCGCGGGCGTCCCGAGCCCTAAGGCTCCCTAACTATTCTACAAACCTCACTAACTGTAAAACTAACTTAGTTCGGGGCGAACTACTAACTAAATACTCACTTTTAAGGCGAAAGAAAAAAACCTGAGACGAGCAGGGTTAGTTCTCGACCGACCGTCACGGGCGGAAAGAAGGAACTGAAGAGGGGAGGGGCCGGCAGCGACGGTTGTGCTGCCGCATGGTGGCGACACTACGGGGTCGCTGGGCCAGCCCCTGCAGGGACTGCTAGTAAAAGTTCTCCGATTGGCCGTGCACGAGGGCGCGCACACACCTAAGTGGAATGCATATGAGCAACCACTCGAAGGAGAAATAAATGTGACTCTTCAGAGGAACTCTCTCGCTATGCAAGGAGACCCCCCTCCACAGAGAGAGGAGAATAGACCCATAATCCTTAGACTGACCAATGTTACACATGCTAATTCTTTGAAAAGGACTTCTCCATTCAGGCCAACATGTGGAAAGGAAACACCTGATTCTGTGGGCATTTTCTCAGGTACTTAACCTAAATGCACTTTTTCTTAGTCATTCAATTATGCCTTGTTACCCCTTTGCCATTCCTTCCGTAATCCCTGTCCTCTTTGGGGTTTACCTCCTTTATCCTGCACGCCCAAGAACTCAATCATAGCCCTATAGAGTAACATAAATCATTAATCTCTGCATGATGTGCCACAGAACTTGCTGTCTGCAGAAGGAACATTTCCCAGCCCTCCCATTTCCTTTGTGCCCTCCCTTGTAGCAGGAGTTTTATTACTTACCAAACTCTGCTCCAGGGCTGGAAGAAATCAGGGCTTCCTCAGCCATGCCCCAGTTAAAGCTGTAGCAGTTGCCATGGTCAGGATGATAGATCTGGGTGAAATTTCTGAACAAATCACGCATGACAAAACGTGATCCCCAGGGAGAGCTAAAGGGTTGTAGGGATCATCGGTTTTGGGATCCTCCAGCTAATGCTTGGTCCTCCTGCTTCATGGTTTGTCGGTCTCTATTACACAGCAGGATGAGTCCTAATGGGGCAGATTATCCCATATCTGCCCCACGGGGTTCTGACAGCTTCCTTGGATGCATCTGGTGCTGGCCACTTTCAGAGGCAGGATACTGGGCAAGATGGACCTTGGGTCTGATCCAGACTGGCAACTCCTAGGTTCACATGGGCCATACACTGACCTGCCAATTTTACTTAGCAGAACGCCCCCAAAAGTATATTTACAACACACGATTTTAAGTCCCTGCAAATGCTTTTCTTTAACAGTCAGCTGGGGGGACAAGACCAGCAGGTAACAATGCAGGATCGCTACCTATCTCACGCACAAGAGAGTGGGGACCACGTGTCACTGCCAGGCCCTCTGCACCAATATGGTCTTAAGTGGCGCTGAGACAGACGACCGGCTCTCGGGCTACACCCACTTGTAGCTGCAGGGCTCTGCCCCGTACAGACACGCTAGGATCATGTCCTCGGGCTGGTAGCCCATCCTCAGCCTTTTTTGCAGCGGGACGTTAGCGAGGATGCTAGTGGACTGTAGAATGTACCATTCCATCACCCCTTGGGCCGCGCTGGTGAAGTTCCTGTCGATGCACTTGGGGGTGCCCTCATGGCTGCACTGAAGACACGGAGTTATTTTCAGTTGTGACTAGCACACAGCCTGGGGTTGGGCCAGCCTCATGGTGAGGGTGTGGGGAAAGGAGGGGATATTCCCTTCAGTGAACACATGGAGTGTCATCTTTCCTCTTCTCCCCAGTCTGATGTCAGCGCAATCTGCTTCTGAACAGGGATAAAGCCAGCAGGGTCCTGTAGAAATTACTGTAAAATCCTAAAAAATTGCACAGAGAGTGATCCCCTTTCTCCAGGGATTTTGAGGCACCCTAGCACAATCTATAACAGGGACAGAATTCTCTGTTAATCCTATGGGATGGCCAAAGATGCCTATAGAATGGCCATTCCCTATTCAATTTGATAGGACTTCCTCGTACACCCCACAGCCCAGAT
>ML675626.1:30531095-30556937 GCA_007922155.1 Mesoclemmys tuberculata | reverse complement strand
CCCTATTCAATTTGATAGGACTTCCTCGTACACCCCACAGCCCAGATCCTGCCCTACATCAATCTGCCTGGCCCAGGAGCCCTGGAGGGATTTTTTTAAGGAGAAATTCACATCCCCCAGTAAAAACCACATCACTGGGCTCTTTGTGGGAGAAGCTGTGGGTGGGTTGGGAAGCGAATGCACCACCACCACACAGGATCAAAGGCTGCGGTGCAGCTCTTCGCCAGCTGCTTTGGCCCTGTAAGGGCTGGAGTAGTGACTATTTCATAGGGCTCTGGGATCGCAGCAAGGGTAATTAACTACTGGAACAATTTACCCAGGGTCATGGTGGATTCTCCATCCCTGGCAATTGTGAAATCAAATGAGGATGTTTTTCTAAAAGACCTGCTCTAGGGATGCATGTTCTCCGCTGTGAGTCGTACAGAAGAGCACATTAGATAATCACGGTGGACCCGTCTGGCCTGGCATCTAAGACGACACATATGAACATGAATCCTGTGGTCATTCCCAGCCCACCCTCATCACCACTGCCCACGAGGGCTGTGCCCAGCTGGCATGGATTCACTTTCTGCAGAGCAAAGATGCCTTGAAGTGCAGCTTCGCCCCTGGCCGCCAGTACAGCCCCAGTGCAGGGCGTCAGTTGTCTAGTGATGTGGCTGACGCCGGCCTCTGCACCAAGGGGGATTTCACCGTGGACCCCGCCTGCTGTACGTCACCTAGTCCAGTTACTAACATCCTGGAGAGTCCCACTAGGGTCTCCCCCTTCCAGGAGCGGAATCACCTCTTGCCATAGTGCTCTCACCACTCTAGCTGAGGGGGAAAATAGCAGGCCCAGCACAGCATCCAGGCCTCTTTGCTCCACACAAAGCACAAGGCATTGACCTGATACCAGGGGAAATGCTAGGTCTTCGCTGCAGCTAGCTAGGGCCCTGAGGGAATAACTCGACCTGGCTCCTCTCTGTTTTTTGTCTCATTAGGGAATTACAAGAGCCTGATCCTGGTGTGGCCACTCTGAATCTCTAATAATATCAGCGAGAGCCCCAGCTGTGTCGCCTGAGGCAGAATCAGGCCCAAAGGATTAGACGTGTTTCTGTGAAACAAACTGGTTCAGTGCTAGCTTGATTGAAAATACCAACCACAGCAGCCCCCAGCACACAGCTCTGACACGCGATGCAGCATCTCAACAGAGAAACTGGTGGAGAAAAATTCCACAGGCCCCATTTGTGCTTTACATTCCAGCAGAGGCTGTGTCAGTCTCCCACCGTCTAACTTTCCTCCCCAAATGTTTGTGTAACTCCCATTTGTGTCCGCAAGAGACATGCAGCGCACGTCCACACGGAGCTGTAAAACCTCCACTTACCAGCTTCACGGCCACTTTCCGTTTCTTTACTTCCGACGCCACGTCAGATGGGGCAGGAGAGGAATTGTTGCGTGCAGCTCCTGAGCCATTGGGGCTGGTCTCAAAGAGATCGATAATGATGGGCTGATCTGGGTCACTCTCGTCAATCAGGACCAAATCTGGAATTTGGTTCCAGAGCCTCAGGTCTAACCTCTGAGAAAGCATCTCACTGGAGCTTAGTGGGAGAGCTGAGATTGGGTCCCCGTGCTTGGCCTGCAGGATCCTTTCCAGGGCTGCCTCAGTGAGCTCATCTAACTCTTTCAGTAGATGCTTCACCTTTGAGTATCTGCAGGACAAAGAGCAGTTACCAGGGCTGGGAAGGTGGCGGAGGTTTGCAGATTAGATTTATACAGGGAACACAGACCTTAGTCAGCTTCACAGAGAGTTACTGAAAAATGAATTGCAGCCCAGGTACAAAGTGTGATCTATGCTAAAACGTGTATCCTGACTGCCAGACACTGGGGTAAGCAGTATATATAAAATTAGCCAGGAGATAATCACCTGGCATTGGCCACTGTTGGCAGACAGGACATGGGGCTAGACGGACCCTGGGTCTGACCCAGCCTGGTCGTTCTTATAGTGCTAAGCTAGAGCAGGGTTGCTGACGTGTAAGAGACAGGCTGGGAGGCCTGGGGGAGGGAGGTAAGTGCCAGCCAGGTCAGAGCTGTAGTGTGCATGGGGGCTGACCCCCTGGGCCTGTTCCCATTGGTGGCCCTAACACGATGCCACCTCTTCCCTTTGTCCTGGGGCTCGCCCTCTTTTCCCTCCTCGCTTGCTGCTGACACACTTTCTCTGAGTCCTGCTCAGTGGAGAAGCAAAGCCTGCCTCAACAGGCCCAATGCTGGGAGTGAGACAGGGCACCAGGAATGGCACCGCTGGGGAATGGGCCCCCGAATCCCAGCAAGGGGCTCTAGCCACTGGGCCACGCTGCCTCATTGAAATAACCTGCGCTGGATCCTGCGTCCCGGGTAGAACAGGTGCTGCAGGGAGAGGTGGTGGTAGGTGTTATTTCCTTCCCGTATTTTCTGCACCCTGGGACTCCTCGGCCTAGCTCCTGTGGCTGGTCTGCGGCACGAGCTCCTTTCGGGGCAGCACGGAGCCTGTGTCACGCTGAAACCCTTTCATCTCCTGCACTGTGCAGCAGCCCAGCGTGCCTTGGGCCTGGGCTCCCCACGGTAATACTGCCCCAGCGGGCAAGGCTCACGCCAAGGGCTGTAATGATTTCTCTGCCAGTCGACTCCTGCTTTAGTCCAGGTCTGTGTGAACCCAGACGACATTGATCGGGGATGTTCTATTTCACTGGCATTGGCCCTGGAACGTGCCGGTACAGAAATGGCAGTGGGAGGATGTTCCCTGGGATTATTTCCATCCTCCTTCACCCTCTGCAGAACCTCCCTGAAGGCCTACTGCAGCCATGATCCCCGCCCTCCCCTCCTGCCTGCCAACGGTCAGCCAAGAGGCTCCTACCTCTGTTTACTTTCCTTCTTCCAAGCCACCCCCGTTTTCCATTTCATCCACCAGTTGCATCCTGATGCCCAACATTAGGCGGCCACCGAAGCAGGACTGCCTTCGATTTTACGTCCCTGTGCAGCACTGGCTCCGTCAGGCCCTGAACGGGTTCCTCGATGCCACAATAATACAAACCGCAACCACGGTAAGGACAGGACAAGCCCTCTGCTCACATCATCTTTTATCTGGAGCCACCTGCTGCCATGAGCTGGACGGACAAGGCTCATCTGAAGAAAGCCAGTCTGGGTGAACGGAAATGCACACACGGGGGTTTCGTAAACGTGCCCATTACTGCTCTTCAGCAGCTGCAAGAGCTATGCTGCCCCCGGGGCCCGGCTGCGAAGAGACAAACGGCTCGGCCTGCAGGCTGTTCAGGCCTCCTCCACCCCCACCGTGGCCCCGGCCCTCAAATGAAAACACTGCACCTGCCAAGTCCATACCAGGAACTGGCCCAGGAGCCATCGTCGGAGTTCTGGGCCCGTTTCTCCTAGCTGGCTGCCCGCCCGCCCATGGCTGTTTGCTCTGTAAAGAGCAACATCATCTTTGGCCTGGAAACAAAAGGTC
Source organism: Mesoclemmys tuberculata (assembly GCA_007922155.1). Classification (NCBI taxonomy): domain Eukaryota; kingdom Metazoa; phylum Chordata; order Testudines; family Chelidae; genus Mesoclemmys; species Mesoclemmys tuberculata. The sequence goes on along the minus strand of ML675626.1, from coordinate 30,553,465 downwards.
AAGAGCAGCCACAGGAATCCCAAGCGTTTGATGACAAAGCAGAGAGGCTGGGAGAGGCACCGTGAGAGTCCCCCTGGCACACGACGGGAATTGGAACAGCGTGTACTTTGGCTAGAGGTGAGGAGTGTGTTACCGCAGAGAGGGCGTGTTCAGAGCGGCTGTTTGCTACACGGGATGGTTAGAAAGCGTCTCAGGCACTAAGCGGCTGCTCTCTCATGTGCTTAAAGTGAGTGGGGGCTGAATTGTGAAACGTTTAGGCCTTAAAAAACTTGGGGATGAAGAGTCAGGCAGGAAAATATGTTAATAAATTGGAGGAGCATAAAGCTCCAGGCCAGAAGGGACCAGATCATAGTCTGACCTCCTGCATATCCCAGGTCACCACGCCCAGCACCCAGGAAGAAGCGAGGGTGTGAAAGAGGCACAGAGACATGAGGGAGACAAGAAGAGAGGACAGGAGGAATATACCGGAGAGAGCCAGGGAGAGCTTGTCTGTCTCTCCTCCAAAGGCCCCTCCAGCAGCCCCCATGCCTGATGATCATGACGCAGACCCAGATCATGCCATAAAGCAGACAACTGCTGTCTGCTACTAGCCCTCTCTCCTCCCCGTTCTTATCTTATCCTCCTTGCAGCAGGAGCCTTGTCTGCACCTGTCTGCGAAGTACCATTGAACAGGTCTGAATGAAATGGGAGGATAAAGGCCAAATGCCCCCAGCCCCTACTCAGCCGTGCTCCAGAGTGGAGAAACCTGGCCCGCAAACGCAGGAACCACCAGCAAGTAGCACCTGGCAGAATAAAGGCTGTTTATTAGGATTGTGCATGGAAAGGGAACAAAAAAGCTATAACAGTGCCCTCCTGTGGCCAAACTCCACCGAGCGGGGGATAAATAACTACTCCAGCATTTCAGACACTGGCAGAAACTATGACAACCAGGAGTCAAAAATACCGTGATTTAAAAATGTGCAAGTTCAGCATCACCTAAAACCTGCAGCACAGGATGCTGGGTTCACTCCTGCAGGGGCACGTTCCATTCACAACAGCAAAGGGCTCCTTTCTCCTCAGCTTCTGAGCACAGAGGGAAGCCCCAGCCAATGGATCTCAGCTGGGCAGGGCAGAGAGGAAGTGGAGAGCTGGCCTCAGGCACACTGTCTCTTCCATGGGAGCTGGGGACGTCCCCACTTGTGATCCGTGGGGTAGTGGTGTGGGAGGAGGGTGGCTGCAGGCTCCATGCTGCTGGAGGAGGAGAGAGCCTCTTGAAGCTGTCCTGAAACCCCCACACTCCACGTGGATTGCAGGAAGCTGGTGGATCTGGAGTCTGACCCCTGCACGTTCCTCCCGGCACTGCTTCCTTCCCGGTCACGCGTCAGGGAGAGACTGTATAATGAATTTTCCTGCTGCACAAGTGGAAATGTGGATCAAATATTAAGGCATCTGAGCTGCTCCATGGGGAGAGCTTGTCTTGAGAAATCACTTGGCAGATCAATGTCTATGCAAACTGCTGCGTAGACCACTGGCAAGGCACCAGTCCCTGGTGTCTAGTTGGGGCATGGTTTTTAATTTGGTTAAAAGCATGTAACACACACAAGGGTACCAGCTCGTCTGAGACATGTGCCATTGGGCTGTTCCATTTCTACCCATCCTGTCTGAGAAGCAAAAGGACAGAAAAGGGCATGGGGACGGAGAGCCCTGGGGGCCTGGGCGGCACAAGGCAGCTGGCTGATGCCTTTGCTCACAGCTGGCCAGCGTGACCACTCAGTGAATTTCGCTGTGGTTCTGCATTGCCCGCTGAAACCCCGACAGATTCCCCGACAGATTTTCCAGCTGGCAAAATTCAGAACTGATGACATCACCGGAGTTTGGGAGGGAAGGGAACCAATCAGATCACTGCACTCTTGTGAATGTTTTGAATTCCTTGGCTTTGTCATTTTATCCCATCATTAAGGTGCAACCCAGGGAAACAACATGGCAGAGGGGGCGTGACCAAGGGGATGGTGTGAATGGGAGGCAGGATGGCTTGGCCAGCAGTCACAGCCCAGGGCCACAAGGCCCGAAAGGCACAACCAGTGAGTGGCTCTTAGAGGAAGGAAGGAGTGAGCGAGTGGCCTTACTCCAGGGCAAACTCCCAGATGTCCATCCACAAGAGCCACAACCCCAACTGGGCCCCAGGTGACCATGCCAGCACAGGAGCCCTAGAGTGAATGAGCCCTGGTTTCCGGACTTCCCTCTCATGCCTAGGGAGGGCACCACCCAGTCAGGAGCCATGGGAGCAGGGCCGTGGGGGAGGCTGCCCATTGTGCACTCAGTTTGGGGACACTGGCCCCACGCAGCTATCACTACAGCACTTTAAACCCCCTCCCCACAGCCTCGCATCGTAACACGGATGAGCATGGGGAAGTTACAAGGATTTTTTAACACCTGAAGATTCCACTGCCGCAAAAGGCAGCCTTGGAGCAGCTTTAACTTTGCATAGACGTGAACCCACATGCTGCAGAGGCTCTGCCTGTGAGAGCTCCCCGCAGGATGCTCCTCAGCACTGTGAGGCTCAGAAGGCGGCGAGGACCCCAGGGTGCGGGGCGAGGACCCAGGGCCTGGCAGGGCAGAGGACGTGGCAATCCCCAGCAGGTCTGGCTCCTGGGTCTGGCCCTGTATCAAGCCAGTCACTCCATGCTATGCCCAGGTGCTCACACTGCACCCACCATTGTGAAGTCTGGGCACTGACCCCAGACACTGTGGAGCAGATCTCTGCCAAGGCCTCCTCCCCAGCTCTCAGGGAGCCTGTTGAAACGAGATCCCAGCATCAGGAGCTGCTCTGCCCTGGGCGGAAACAGAGCCTGACTCAGGGACTTGTTTTCAAAGAGGCCAGTGGGTGAAATGGCTCAAAAAGCAGGAGAAAGCAGAAACGCTAGTAGGAAAGGCGCATCCAGCCACCAGCTGCAGGGTGACGGGGTGAACGCTGCCTCCCGCATAGAGTCTGAGCTCCACAATAAGGCAAAGAGCTGGGAGACCGGACCCTGGGGAAAGCTTTGGCTTTGTGCGGGCCGGGCACCTCCCCCTGCCACACGCACAGCAGAGAGGTCCTCGCTGCCCCCCCCCAGGCAACTCCCATGTGGCTGTGCTAAGGCGACGCGGCAATGTCCAAGTTCCATCAAACCAGCCATTCAGCTCCGGTCCTGCAGCTCTGCCTCCGGGAAGCCAGTCACCTCCCCCACTTCGCTGAAGGGCCGCCCGCCCTGCGTGAATATTAACTTGTACCGTAATCGGATGGGGATCTGGACAGGGCAGAGAGGAAGGTTACATGGGCGGGTGATGTGGCCTGTTCCCCACCACCCCATCTCTGCTGATGCCAAGGGACTGACTCATCCCCGAAGCAACGACACAGCAGTCATTCTCTCCCTGGCTGCAGAGATGGCTGGGGAACCCACAGACCCATCCTACAGGGTCAGGCTAGCAGGAGGAACACACCTGGGGTTGCCTCCTGTCCCAACAGGAAGAGCCACCAGTGTTGCAATGGCCTGTCAGTGCCAGAGAGCAAGCTGCAGGCCGCCCCGCATACAGGCTGCAGTGGGGTAAGGCAGTGAAGCAGTTAAAGCTGCAGCCTCTGGCACAGCCCTGCCACACCTCCCCCAACCCAGACCACCGAGCCCCTCAGTTGGAGTCTCTCCTTTCTCACCTGGCTGTTCCTCCCCCGCCCTACAAAAAGCTCCAGTCCTTACAGCTTCAGATATCAATGGTTGCCCACAGGATCCAAAGCTCTCCGCTGCCAGGGCAGCTCTCCCTCCCCTAGCATCAGCTCCCCCTACACACATCTGCCATTGTTAGCTTTTCGCAGCTCACTGCCACCTACTTTGTGTGGGTTCACGAGCAGCAGAACTTGGGATATGACAGCTGGAGGGAGCAAAGGGCTGAAGGCAGGAAGCTGAGAACCAGAGGCCGGCTGCAGCTTTACTCTCATAGCCTGCAGTGAGAGAGAGCACACAAGAAACACCTTCTAATCTCCATCAGAGTTGGGCTGGGAGCATGCGGAGTCGAGCCACATGTCTAGTGATCTACTACAAGACTGGTGCACCAGGAGCACAGGGTAAGTGCTGAGAGGAGCATGCAATGCATCCGTACAGCGGAAACCATCCTCAGTGTGCAGAGGAAAGTGATCACCTTAAAGCCACGGGGGCCAGGTGTCCTGGTTCTGTATCTAGGTCTCTGATATCGGCACATAAGCTTAAGACCAAGGCTTGCATGTGGCCTCTGGAGGGAACGGTCAGGACAAGGGGCTGGCTGTATGCAGGAGCAAAAAGCTACAGTTCAGGGGAAGGGGATCCATGTGATCCTGGGCGGGCAGGGGGACAAAGCTAGAGAATACAGGGCTTTGTCATGCTGAATCAAATCCTGTGTAACTGAGAAGAGATCAGGCTCCATTGGCCTTGGTTACATTGCTGCGATCCCAAAGGTGCATAACATGCCTTGGCTTTCTTCAAAGCCCAGCACAGTGAGGGGGGCATGTCAACCCTGCAGAGGCTAGAAGCTAATGCATGTCCCTTCAGAGGGTTTTCCCAAAAGGCAGGGCTCCCTGAGCACAGGCACAAAGACAGGCTGTGTGGCTGCCTCTGCTGATTAACGTGCCCAGGCCAGCACTCAGGCCAGCTCCCTGGAGAAGCCAGGGGCAGGGCTGTGCACTGCACAGCTGTCGAACACATCACCTGCCTCAATGCTTAGGGGAAATAAGCAGCGTGCTTCAGGAAACTCCTGAGCTAGAAATGGCAACACTTTTCCTCGGGGCAGTTCCCAAAGGTTCTCACCTTCGGGACCGCAGCCTGGAACACAATGTCTGTAACCGGCTGGGCAGATGTGCTCAGCATGGAGAGCACCATCACCAGCACGTCAGGTCGGCCGGGGGCTGGGTCTCTGGAGAAATGGATCATGGCCTTGAAACCATTGCGATCGTACACGGTCACTGGAGGGACGCTGCCTGCCAGGGACAAAACATGCACAAGACTGAGGAGAGGATGCAGAGGCCGCCTGTGAGGGGGAACCGCCCCTTCCTGCTGAGAGGCGCACAGGAAAGAGAGGAACAAAGAAATGAAAATACCCAGGCCAACTCATCTGCCTCCAGTAACGTCACAGATCAGTGCAGGGCCCGAAGGCGCCTGCCTGTGCCCTTTCCTGCTGCTTGGGGACAGAGCAGGGAACAGACCCTCCTGCTGCAGTCCTTCACATAACAGAGGGAAGGCAGAGCCCAACAAGGGAACAAAGCCTTCGAGTCTGTCTTTGTAGCTCAAGGAGCAGTGACGGGCTTGGCCTTTAACGTGATACTGACACGCTTCAGCCACACCTTGCTTTGCAGGGCCCAGTATCGCAGGGAAAACGCAGAGGCAAAGGAGCACAGCTCTGCTTAGGGAGGAGACATAACAATGGCCCCTTTGTCCCCAGCTGCACCAATGGAGGCGCACACTGGCATAGCCGGTGCCCAGGCCTGGGGGCAAGCTGCTCACAGCTATGTGGGTGATGATGACACCTGTAGCTTTTGAAGCCCACTATACAGTTTACATATTAGTACTGAAAGAGCAGGGAGCAGCCTGGCCATTGGACAGGAGAGCCAAGTACACCTCCAGGGCTGGACTCCCAGTGTTCAGACATCATAAGTGCTAGGCAGAGTCACCCTAAAATCTGTTCCAGCTGCCCTTTCCCACCACATACAGCCTTCAACTCCACAGAGAAGCCCCGCGGAGCAGAGCTGGGACACAGATCAAACCACTTACTCAGCGTAATTGAGATGAGTGGCACAAAAAGGTTTGCCAAAGATGCATCCTGGGAGGCTGGCTGTGAAGAAGCAGCAGGTTTCAGCTCATAGGCTAGATCACAGAACAAAGTGTCTGCAGCTGAGCTGCTCGGAAGGCCTGCCAGGGGCAATTTCACTGGCAGTAAGTTCCTGGAAGGAAAAACATTTAGATAACTAAAATTAACTAGAGATCACATATAGGATCTTATCCCATCCTCCTCCTCATCTGCCCTGCCTTCTGAACCGCCCACGCCTTTTAGGGTACAAAGAACCTATATCAGAAGACTTAAGGGAGTTGTTGTCAAGCTTGGAGGCAGTCCCTATTTTACACTGCAGATACTGCTGCTTCTGCATTCATTAGGCTGAACTTTTGTCTCTGTTGTAGTGAGCAGGTTTTGTTACAGAGTTTTCACAGTTGCTCTCCGTGCAGACAGGCTCCACTACAGACCTTGCTTTCAGTTTCCTTGTAACGCCGGAGCAAGATTAAAATATGCTCTAGTGCAGCCACAAAGTAAGGAATTGAGGTGGAAATCACTGGGTGAAATCCCTTGGCCTGCGTTATACAAGAGGTCAGACTAGATTATTGCAATGGGCCCTTCTGGTCTTCAAACTGATGGAAGATTAATTTGATCTGACTGCTGTGAAATTTTTTCTGCTGGCCGTGGAGACCTTGTTGGCAACATCTGAAGAAAGCTGCTCAGAATGTTATTTGAGTTACAGCATGTTAAAAAAAGTCCCAATTTTAAATTAGGCATGGGTCCGTGTTGTCCTCTAGCTCAAAAATAGCTTAAGCACATAAGAACAGCCAGACTGGGTCAGCCCAATGGTCCACCTAGCCCAGTGTCCTGTCTGCCAACAGTAGCCAGTGCAGGTGCTTCAAAGGAAAGGAACGGAAGAGGGCAGTTATTGAGTGAGCCATCCCCTGCTGTCCAGTCCCAGTTTGTGGCAGTCAGAGGGTTAGGGACACACAGAGGATGGTTTTGCATTTTTGACCCTCTTGGTAACAGCCATTAATGGACCTGTCCTGCATGAACGTATCTAATTCTCTTTTGAACCCAGTTATACTTTTGGTCTTCACAACATCCCGTTAACAAGTTCCACAGACTGACTGTGTTGTGTGAAGAACTTCCTTGTGTTTGTTTTAAACCTGCCACCTATTAATTTCATTGGATGACATCTGGTTCTTGTGTTACGAGAAGGGGTAAGTAACACTTCCTTATTCGCTTTTCCCACACCAGTCATGATTTTATAGACCTCTATGATATCCCCCCTTAATCATCCCTTCTCTAAGCTGAACAGTCCCGTTTTTAATTGCTTGCTTCTAGCCCTTGGGATTGTCCATCAAGTTACAACTCCTTGAAAACTTGGCGCAGGCTGTATCTGAAGATCCTAGCTTGCAATTCAGCAAAGCTAGGAATGATGGTTGCATCCAACCATCCAACCCCAGTTTGCCCTCTACTGGCTGGTTGCAGTTTAACGGATAAGGGGTGTCCCATACTTGGCTGTCATAACAGAGGACTCCCCTTTTCCAAACCAGTGTCTATACAGTTTGCTTACAGTGCAAACGGCTTGGTCACAGGAGGTGGAGACAGCTGCCCTGCCAAATCCTGAGGCGCATTCTTCTCTGGTGAACCGCCCTGCCAGCTATTCCCCAGCAGCAAGGTTTGATGGGTACCAGCATTTTCCGTTGGATTATATCCATTGTGCCCCGCACTCTGCCAAATAAAGAGGTTCTGATTCATGCAAGGCCACCACCAAGCAGCTGACGAATGCCAGCAGAAGCCCCGCACGTCCTGCTGAGACAGCCCATTTTTAAACACAGGTTGCAATGGGAAGATTATAGACAATATGGTGGCAAGCCCCATCCCAACAACACTGCCACTCTCAGACTAAGGCTGGGGAAAACCTGAGCATTGCTTCTTCTCCACCCTGGTGGCTCTTTATCTGCAGATACCTACAGACTGCAAGAGCGTCCCCTGACCTCCTGTGTTACATGGCACAGGGAGCATATGGCGTAGTCTTCTGCTACAGAAAGAGGCTTTTACCGCCTAAGCTGAAGGAGAATCTCCCTTAGCTATCTACAGTATTAGGGCTCAGAGCTTCTTCTAATCCCTCCAGGCCTTGCTGGTTAAGATCAAAACACTTGCAGATCTGATTCTCTCCAGCAGGAGTCAGTGGTGCACACACCAGACCAACTCTCCCAGGGCCCGGACTTGCACGTCAGTGAATATTGGTTAGTGTATTACTGTCAACCTCTCACTGGGGCCAGCAGTTCTGATCTCTAATTCCATGCCCCTGAACGAGTAGGGGTGCGGGGGGTGAGTGGGGAATGGAATGTGCCGCTAACACACGTTGGGGCAGGCTAGGTCGGCAGGAAGACTGTAGATTGCACATCGAGGACTACATGGCTGGGGGATCACTCACCAGTACTGAGCTGAAATCAGGGGATGGTCTCTGTTCAACAGGAGAATCACTGAGACCTAGAGCAGGTAACCAGAGCACAGACCAATCAGAGCAGGTAGGGCACTCCCATTTGCCAGTACCTAGAGGTCTAACAACAGAGTTGCACCAGGCTTGGACTCCCTGAAAACTCCCAGCATTTGCCTTGATTCAGAGGCATCTGGTTGGGTCAAGACAAACATTAAAAAGAAAAAACCACGAGAGTCCTGCAGCACTTTAAAGACTAACAAATTTAATTTCTGCAGGCAGAACTATGCCTGCAGAAATTAAATTTGTTAGCCTTTAAAGTGCAACAGGACTCTCATTGTTTTTGTTGTATACAGACTAACACAGCAACCCCTCTGGAACTTTTCACCATTTAAAAGGAAGCTACAGAATTGTCACTACACACCGTAATCTCTAAGTGTCAAGGACAACCCCATCTCTGAGCCCCGGGTACGGACCTAGTGACATTAACTCCTCATCGAGCAGGCAGGCAGAGGTGCTGCTGTGCTGGGCAGCGGCTGTCATGTTCATGCTCCGCTCCTGGAGAGACTTCAGTGTGGAATCCAGCTCAGAGAAGTCGATCAGTGTGTAGCTCTTCGTATTACCCAGCGGGGACCGAGGTGCTTTGGGAGTGAGAGAGCTCGTTAAAGAACCACCCAGCTCTTGAGCTAAGCCACAGACACTCTGACCCATGCACTATCTGAATGACAGAGTGAAGGGTTTCATAAACATTTTCAGTAAACGTGTTTTAAAAAATAAAAAAAACCACCCTAGAAAATCTCAACTGGACCAGCATTTTCCTAGGAGCACCAGACCCCTTTCAGCTCGGAGACTCCATCAACGCTAGCTTTTCAGCCATAGCTGAAAATGGGATTTGAGCATGGTTAAAACACGGCTCATGGCTACACGTGACCAGGCTGGCCAGGGTAGATGGAGCAAAGCTATTTCAAAACTCTTCTCAAGAGCCAGGCATGAGCTGGTGACACTCCTAAGTGCAGTTAGTTAGCTGTGTCTGTGCTACCTTTAACACTGCTCTGCCTACATGCAGCCAGTAAAGTTTTCAGTGTCAAGAGAACTGAAGTGGTCTGTGCAGCACATAAACCAGTCAGAGAATGGGGGGCTACAACTGCATTACTCCTCCACTGACTCAGCTGGTATTTGACAGGTCAGACCCAGTGTTTAAGGACTTCCTGCAAAAGATTTTGTAAGAATTGGGACTGGCCCAGGCCCTTTTCTGCTTCTTTTTGGTGTAGGAAGAAACCTAAAGGATTTCCTGCTTGTTTTATACCTTAGAAATATCAGGACTATCAAGTCTTGCTCTCCCTGGTTTTGCTGGAGGACTCAGTAAATATGCTTACTTGTGTACTCTCACCTTGGCACAAGGACGGCCCTTTAACAAAACCCTTCCTATCTCCCGTATTAGTCTCTGAAGTTAAAGAGATATTAGCAGAACCAAAATCTGTGAAAGTCTAAGTAGCAACCCTTCCTCTCCCAACAGCTCAGCCGCCACTCTCTTGGCTATGGTTATATCACCATTTCACTGTTTCCAGTCATCACAGAGTCTGCCAGCTGGAATTTCTACTGTAATATAAAGCATGTTTTAGGCCACTTGGATATGTCAGAAAGAAGCAAAAAGAGGTTTCCCTTTGCAGGTCTCTTTGGTAAATACACAAAGAGCTAGAGTAGCCACCTACCCACACACCTGCTCTGCCTAAGGCAAGGGGAGGCCTAATGTAGCTACACCCCAGTAACCTCCCTGGCACCCAGAGGGCTCACTGAAAGGCTTGTGAGTGTCTGTGGGAACCCCAAAGTCCTGTTCTATGCATTTTAGGGCTTTCCCCACATTCTGTCTCCAAGCCCCATTCAGACACTGTAAACCAGCCCTTTACACAGGAAGCTGGTTCCTTTGCAGCTGTCGGGGACCCAGCAGGATCCTTTCTACCTGAGACATCAGTAGAGCCAGTCACCGAACTCCTGCTGCCCTGGTCACGGCCCACGACAACCTGCCTGTACAAGCTGAGCACCTGGATGAGTTTGTCATTGGCCTCGAGAATCTCAGCTGTGGAAGGAGGAGAAACAAGTCATTAATACTCTGATAAGAGGGCTCAGAGTGCCACGTTGCATGCCGGAGCCAGTCTGTGTCTGGGAACCTGCCATATACAGGGCCACTCACGTTTGTGCTGCAGGGGAAAGATGCAAAGTAGTGTTATCTCAGGGCTAGGGACTGTGTCAACAACCTGGACAATAAGAAAATGGTTTCTGCTCATTTCTCTGGATGGGGATTTACTGGGCTCCAGACATTGCATTTTGATGCACATTCCCTTAAACTGCCACTTCCTTTGTTACTATCTGGTTTGCTTAGCTATGAGCCTGATTGAAGCCTGGCGTGCGTGAGACTTAGGGAGACGCTGCCTGTGTCTGAGACATGGGGGCAGGGAGTCAGGACATCCATAGGTGGGACGGTAGAGTGCTGATGGGCTGAACCAAAGGCCTATACTCCTCCTGACTCCAGGGGGTGCCATTCAAGGGGAGGGAACGCCCCCTCCATGATCCAAAACAAAGATGGGAGACGTTAAATGGGGAGGACCACCAGAGGGTGGAGATGCCTCTTGGTTAGATCCTGTCCTCAAAAGCACAGGGAGTTTTTGGATCTTGACTTCTTCGCTGGAGGTCAGTTTACATGTCCCCAGAATCAGTGTCTTTGATATGTCTGCTCCCCTGCTAAGGGGGCTGGTGTTGCACGTAAGGAAGGAGGTGCATTTCCAAAGCTGTGGGGCCTCTGGAGGGGAATAGCAGGGGATGCCGCTGGCTAGGAATGGGTGGGCCAGTTCAGTACCATCAGAAGAGTCCCCACAGTACCTGTTTGCACTAATACCCGGGGTTTAAACAGGATGGGGAGCTAAAGAGGTGAGGGAAGAGCAGCAGCACCGTATTTTGTTCAACATTACCTAAAGCCTCATCATCATCAACAGTCTCACTGGCAAAGCGAAAGAGCAACGGCCTGAGCTTCTCACAGCGTTCAAACAGGCTCTGGGGACAAAAACAACAGTCGTCAGGCCATGTGCTTATCAGATCACAGGTCCTCAGAACACTCAGCCCACTCCCTGGGACCACAGCGGCACACTACAAAATCTCAAGAGAAAAGGAAGTTATCAATACAGGCGGCCCCGATAAAATGCAACCCCGCTTTCCGCTCAGGTCCAGACCAAGGCTGTATTGTTGCCAGAGAAGACAGTTCAGCTCCTTAATTCACCTTTCAAATAATAAGCTGTAGGTGCAGAGACTGTGAGATATGGAAAATTTCCCATCTGGCCTCCCAACTAGCCTCATTCAGACACACACACGGATCTTGCAGGACAGATTTCACTGTGCGACATTACCCAACTTGAAAGAAACAGGCTCCAGGAGTCTGTGGATTTATCTAAGGACTCACTGTATAGTAAGCAGCATGGACACTCACCCAAGGAAACAAATGTGCAACTTGTAACACTGCCCAACAGCAGCACCATTCCCAGCATTTCCATTCTGAGGACAATCTCTCATTGCAGTGCGAAAGTGTAACTGCCTCTGCCCCCGCAACCCCACCAGCCCAACACCACATCTCATGGTGTTGCTCTCAGCTAAGGGAGGAGACCATTCCACTTACAGTAGATTCAACCTGCTAAAGTATTCTGCTTCTGGAATATGTTTGAGATGCTGGTGGATGCTCAGGTGTTTGGGGGCCGTGCAGCTTCTCTACCAGCCCCACGAGCTGGCTTGGATGTTCCCTTAACTAACAGTTATTTACACTCAGAAGTTAAATCAATGTGGCCAATGGGCCGGGAGAGGGAGAGTGCAGAAACTGCAGCAGGAGCAAAAGAGCTCACAGGCATCTCCAGCTTTTAGCACCTCCAGTCAGGTCTGGTGGTATCTAACAGCACCTGGACTGGAGGGAATTCCCTGGGATTCACCCCACCCCAAGGGAGGTGAATTATGACACTAACATTTACAGATAAAGAGGCAGCTCTGCCCCGTTTGCACATCCAGTCACTGCCAGAGATCTCCAATTAACGAGAGAGGAGGAATCATTCACCTGCAGAGTCTCCAGGTCAGATCTGGGTAACTCCTGCTTCTTGTAGCTGATCAGCATTTCATCCAGAAGCTTAATGTTGCTGTGAACCTCATCAATTGCATTCAGTCTTTTGGACACCTTGGCAGCTTTTTCTTGTTCCTTTGAGACAATATAAAACAAAGGGGGAGAGGGATGAAATCCCTGACGTAGCCAATAACCGCATCACACATTATGCTCTGATAGTTTGGACTTTCTCAACATGCCATTGCTTGGCCAGTCCTTTCTACTTGAATTGCATAAAACAGAAAACTGTGCTAAAAGGGACTCATGACACACCTAAAGCCAGAGGCTACAGGTGACATTCACTCCTTTAGAGTGCCACGCAAGGCTTGCACCTCCCTGAAGTGCCAAGGGTTGAGTGAGACTCCGCAGCACACACAAGCCTTGGTCTGGCCCTCTGCACGGGGTGGAATTCACACCAGCTTGTGCTGCACAGTCTTCAAACCCTTGGCTCTGTGAGAGCTAACCAAGCTGTTTTCTGACCAGGCAACTCTGGGAATTGCCAAGGACAAGTCCAGCCAAGTGCCGCATCATTGTGAGCAGCTCTTCCAAAGTAAGGTTCAGGGGTTGGGTGCTTCTACCAATAGGAACTGCAGAGTCTCCCCACATCCCTGCAAAGTGGCTGAAGGGATTTTGCTTAAACTTTGAACAAAAACTAAAGCAAGTCTCTTGTTCGTGCAGGACATTTCGGCTCGAGGGGGGAATGAAAAGAGGCCAAGGATGCAACGGCAAGGCAGGTCTGTGCAGAGGGGCACTATAGTTTTCCCTGGGAGTTCAGAATTTATTCATGGACTCGCATTAAAGGAGGTTTAAACATTGATTCCAGGATCCTGGCAAAGGGGTGATCGATCAGGGGCTCCTGGTGCAGATGCACCCTCTCGACAGGCAGTGACAGACGTTAGTAGCCCATGGAACAGGAGTTCCTGTGCTATGAATAAAAAAGGAGAAGAATCTGGCGCATTAAGAATTTAAACTGTTTGTCTGGGCCTGACTTCGCAGTCAGAGCCCGTTACTCACCTGGTCTAGTTTCCCTTCAGACACCAAATGCAAGAGCAGACATTCTGCACACACTGCTTCAGAGGGTCACTGTTAAAACCAAACTGAAACTGCCTTCCCTCCCCTCCCGCCTCTGCCTCTCCCCCCACCTGCCGAAAGCACGGGAGCTGTTAACTTTGCATGGTGCCTACCTCTTTAATCATGCTTTTGATCAGCCTGTTGGCAGCCTGCAGGTCTTCAGGGTGGTTGCTCTTTAGAAGTCTTGCTAAGAGCTGTTAATTGGAGACATTAGAGGACAGACAACGTAAGGAACAGCCCAAGGCACCCTAATACAGCCACTCACCAAATACCTGCAGATATGTGCAGAGACCTACTGTCCTAGCTGGGCTATAGCCCTATGAACATGGGGACTCAAGTCTCGCAATCTGATCAGGGTTACATTGCTGCCCCACAGACTGCCAGTCTCACTCAGTTTATATTGCTGCCCGCACATGTCAGCAAGTGAACAGAAGGAAACTGTGGTCAGCAGTGCACACGGAAACCAGGTGACAAATACAAGCCAGCTTTTTAGAAAAAAGCTCCCTGTGGCATACGGCAAGTTACAGAATCCTTTGTGCCTCTGCTTCCCCATCTCCAAACAGAAAGAATAACACCCACCTGTCTGATCGGGGGTAATAGGGTTACTTATTAGACAGTCTTTGTGCAACATGAAATGTGGTAAAAATCAGCATTATTCTAAGGGGATCTTCTGCCTGGAACCGTAAAGGCACAAAAATATGACCACATGCATTCTCCTCCCAATACAACCTAGCCAAAAGAGGGCACAGATTTGAAAATATGAGATTTACCTTGGATTTCTCTTCATCAACATCAAAAATAGAAGTTTTAGGTCTCGGCGATGGAGGTGGTAAAATTTTGTCTTCTGGGAGTTTGGGGTCTTGTTTTATGATTCCTGAAATGAGTAACAGAGGAGGATAGTCTACCAGCTCCCATGCAGCACTGCACAGTGTTCAGCTGGGCACAAGACCCTCTGACCTCTACCATGTCTGCAAGTGAGTGCCTTACCATGATTTTAAGGAATGAGAAGCAGCAACCAGTGGCCCTAGCATGTACCCCAAAAACAGGAGACCCTGAAGACATATACACAACTTAATTGGCTTTCTGAGATCAAGCGAAGGCGGGGGTGGGAGGGAAGGGAGTTTCAAGACAGGAAGATGGGGAAAGAGGAATAAAAGCTTGTTGGTTTCCCTAGAGGAGACTCTCTGGCACCATCTGATAGAAAGGGCTCTGTTTTCCATTCATTCATAGTTAGGCAGGTCAGAAATCCTTTCGGAGTCTGTCAGCGCCCAGAGCCATAAAGCACAGGCCAGCTCACTAACAGGAATAAACAGCACAGACAGCCTTAGAGCTGGCATGTTTCTGTGCAATTCTCCTCCACTCCCCCCTCGACACACTGCCGCTGCATGTGTGGCAGGCTGAACCCACGGCAGGGTGCAGGAGACTTTGCAGCCACTCACACATCAGACTGTGGCCTGAGCCCAGCTGACTGGTATTTGGGGAGATCTGCGCTGCCCAGCCAAGTAACTGATTTATTGTCCATCTGACCTCTGCCAGGAGCCTCCAAGCCAGCGTGAACATCCTGCACACACTTTACCACATGCTCCCAAAGACAATCACATACCTGACTCACCAGATTGAATCGGATGTTAGGGAACTCACAGGCCACCTGATCTGCTGCCTCCCAGCTCCTGCCTGGTGCTGGCTCCCCAGCAAATCTAAACCCATTCTGGCAAAACTAGCCCTGGCCACTGAATGAATCCTCTTACAAGTCAGGATTGGACAAAGTGGTCCATGCCAGCTTGGATTAGCCAGCTGCCATATCCATCAGTGCCAAGCCTGCCCTGGGACAGAAAATCCTGGGCTCCTGGCTGCAAATGGCTTCATCTGGAAGATGCTTTGGTGGCCACTGGCAGGTCTGGGTTATTCTCATTCTCAGGACAGGTTGCAGTTCCTCTGGTCCCTACTGCAGCTCTGTTAACAGACATCTTGTCTGCCGTATCCTTCCCATCCATCCCATAAGATGGCACTTCATTTCACCCCTACCTGGGCTTGCAGCACATTCTATATAAACCTCTCTCTAGCCCTACCAAACTGCTAATAATGGTGGGTTCTCCTATTCCAGCCATCCCAATTCCTGGTCATTTCCACGCCCCCCTAATCTCATTAACATACACGCTGTCCTTTGACAGCACTGCAGTGCCCCATTCACTGGAAGAAAGCAATGGCACCCAGACACGGCAGAGCCACACAAACGGCTTCCCAACAGGACAGCATTTTAATGTGCCTGTCAAGCATACAAAAAATGATTTTTGCCGGAACACAGGGCCAGCTGGGAGCCAAATATGCACACCTACAGCAGAAGCTTCTTGTAGCAAGAGTCAGGGCCAGATTTACAGACATAGTTAGGCATAATGGTCATTAGGAAGCTATGTATGTACTGTAGGATGGCATGTAGGAAGGATGGCCATGGACAGGGCACTAACCTAATACTTGGGAGATGAGAACTTGAGTTTGTTTCCCTTCTCTGCCACAGGCTTCCTGTGTGTCCTTGGGCAAGTCATTTAGCCTCTGTGCCTCAGTTTCCCATCTGTACAATGGGGATAACAGCCTTGCCCTGCCTCACAGGGCTGTTATGAAGATAAATACATTAAAAGACTCAGATGCTTTAAGAGTGACTGTTGAAAAATGGCTATGTAAGAGCAGGGGATTCATTTATTACTATAAGGTTTCAGGTAGACACCTAATGAGATTTAACTTGCTGAGGTGCTTTTATTGATCCCATAGTTGCCTGCAGGCATCTTTAGGTGCCCACACCCCTTTGTGATTCTGTCCCTTAAACCTTCATCTTATACAAATCATCATTTATGGAAAAGTCAACTCACATGGGATGAGCTTTAAAACAATTACTCAGTTATTTGTGGTTTGAAACCACATGACTCTGACAGGGCAAAAGGAAACTGAAATAACAGAACTAAACCTTGTTTCTTCAGCATGTGATAAGCATCTCGGATTTTAACTTCCTGAGGAAACCAAACAGTCCAACTGAACATTATTTCTATGACTCTTGATTTGACTTTTTCTGCAGACCAGGTTCCAAGATACTGAAAACAAAAAAGTAAGAGATTACAACCAGTAAGCTAGATCAGAGCCAGGGATTTGGCCCAGAATGTTCTTGCTCAAAGACTGGAGTGCAAATGGGTTCCTGAAGCATTATTCAGCCTGCTGTCAACTGTACACCTTACAGAAGTTACAATTCCACATACAATTATGGTTCTCGCTCTGTATAAGTAACTGCTATATTATTAAATATGTTGTAATTTTAGATAAATAATAGACCACTATAAAAATGATAGCACATTCAGCACTGCTTTGATCAGGTTTTACCAAATCCAGGATCAATATAAGTATTCTTTTTAATTACACTGAAAAGTTTCCTGCTTGGATTGAAACATCCCTCTTCTGCATTACAACCTATCAAGACCAGCAGCGGCCTGGGCCAGAACAAAACAGACTGAAAACTGACCATAAACAAAAGTGAAGATGAATAGTCTGTTTTCAGTACCCGAATTTTATCTTTCTAGACACTTCAAACTTCCCAGCACCACAGTATCTGAACATCTACTTGAATAAAATGCAAAAACAACCAGGATGCATGGTGAAAAGTAAATGTGAGTTTTAAAATTCTTTTAGTATAAACCCAGAGACAGACACCTGTTGTTTAAAAATATGAGGCTCGATTCTTCATAGCTTTACACCAGCTTTGAACTGGTGTAACACCACTAAAACCAGGTTTTCCTAAATCCATACTCAAAAGAAGCATTTGCTTTAACCTGTTTGTTTTTTTTATAACTACAATGAAAACAGCTTCATGACTGGATTTAAACGTTCCCATGAAACCAATGGAGGCCCTCTGCCACGGAGTTGGTGCAATGAAGAGCAAACCAACCCCATGACATTTAATCTAACAGTGCCCCTGCAACTGTTAAATAAATTACAAGACTGAGAAAAAGATCTTGAAAAATGTCCCCAAATTTTACTTTTCGATTCAAAGACCAGAGAGAAACGTGCTGATCATGCACAGTCAGTGATGTAACTTGTTTTCCATTTCCCACTATTACAGGAGGTGTCAGTGCACTGGGGTTTATATTCTCTCTGCGCATTAACCTGGTTTAGCATTTCAAGTAAAATTCATACTCCTATCAGTTACTTTTCCAAGGAGATACGGAAACTACACCCAGGACACAGAATGCCCAAATGAGAGGAAAGCAGCAGGCTGGGAGAAGGGTGTAGTGCACCCCAAAAGAGAGAGATGAGCAGCTGAGAAAGCAAATTGCAGAACTCGAATGAGGTCCTCTCCAATCTCTCACTTGAAGCAAGTCAGGGTAGAGTCTCCAGCTGCCTACTGGGAGTTTACAGGTCCCAATCTGGGCTTTTGCGATGTTTTCAGGGAGAGGTACCCGTGGCTCTCACGGGCCTGTGCTGCATGTAGCACTGAAGACAAAACCCTAAGAATAACCATTCCAAAGGCTGGAAAGCAGGAAGGCAGGGGAATGGCCCTATCATGCAAAGCCAAAATGCAGCCTGCAGGGCCAGTCCTCCGATATGGAGCCTTCCCTCTTAATGTGTGGGATGAAGATCCCAACACCACGAAGCACAAGATGGAGAATAAACAACAGGAACAGAATGGCTCTTCTAGGGTCTCTGATCAATTCCAACAGAGCTCAGGGCAGTAAAAAGAAGGAAAGATCCCTCAGAAAGAGACTGCCAGGCATAAAACCCACTGTGTTTACCAACACTACCAGGTGACCTGGGTCCTTACACAACAAACACCTTCCTCACACTTGCCTTCTGGTGCAGCTTACCAAGTTGCTCAGTGCTTTTGGATTTTACCCCTGCTTTGTACCCATCTCCCCCCTCCCCCACCCCGCCTCTTGAACTCTAAAGAGACGTTTCATTTATTATGCTGTTTGCTGGGAAACTCATAGTTTGTTTCCTGCCATTCATCGTCCAGGGAAGCACAGCAAAACAGTCATGCTCAATTCCTATCTGGAATTAGTATGAAGTTCACATTTTCTCACCTGAGTTAAAAAGCACACTTTGCCTGCTAACCTGGACTGGCTGAGCACCTACCTTTGGGGAGAGCACTTTTATCAGTTCATTCAAAAATCTGAATTTTGCCACTTCGCTGTGAAACCTTTCACCACAGTTATTCACACACGTCTCCAGCACCTGAGGAGGGGAAAAAAAAAAAGCACAAGACATAAATCAAACTTACCAGGCAACTTTAAAACCTCTTCCATCAAGACAAAAATCTAAGAACCTGTTAGCGGCACAGACACAGATAAAGGATAGTATCCTAGGTGAAACTACTAATTAGGCAACACGTCATTTTACTCAAATCCATCAATCATTTTCACCCATTCAAAACAAACGAGCAACTGACAGTGTTTCTCAGGTATAAATACAGACAGTGACAATAGCTAAGACATTCCCTGTCTTAATCACCACACACAACATTCAGGCTGTAAGCTTGAGAGACAGGGTGGCAAAGGGAGCTGGTGTGTGAGGTCTTTTCATCTCCATAAACCAGCCTCCAAAATCCGTGCTTAGGCACCAGTAGGAAAGGAGTGCGGGGGCCCCAGCCTAGTCCCCATCAGATACTGGTTTACATGAGAAAAGCAAAACACATTGTGGCAGAATCAGCAACCTCCACATAAGACATGCCTAGGACCGCAATAGCAAGACGTGCAGTAGGTCAGGAGCAGAGGGTGGGAAGAGCTGGATGGGGCACTGGGCCAGATTAGACAGTAAACTGGGGAATTATCTTTGGCATGAAGGGGATTACCAAGGAGTACAGCATCACTGAGATGGGAACTTTAGGGCTGTGAATCCACAAGAAATCCTGGTGACCATGAGGAGTGACAGGAACAGGGAATTAAAGTGTACAAAAGCCCAGGGCTGGACTAGCTGCAGGGGTGGGGAAGGGGCTGTGCATCAGGACAGCAAGCCATCAGCAGAGTTCGGAGCCCAGGGCTGGAGCAGAAGGGCCTGCAAACTGGGACTCAGATGCATCAGCAGAGCTGTGCAGGAGGGAGGAGTGACGGTTATTCCCTGGTTATGCTCTGAATGGCATCTCTGACACAATTTTGTACGCAGAATGAAGGCTTAGAAAGAGAGAGACTCGTTTTTTTACAAAGCGGCAGATACAAACTACCACACGAATTGCATTTCCGGTTGATCGCAGCCCAGGCCTGTGTGCCGAGTGTGAAAGCACTCACTGTTAAGGCATGAAGAGCTTCCATCTCCTGTGGCGATTGTATCTTATGCGCCAGCAGCCTGGGTGCAATGGACGGGCTGGGGAGAAGGAGAAGCAAGTGAGACCATGCAGTAAGTCTCAGGAAAAGCAAACACTGCTCCTTTTCCTGGAAAGAGAAGGGCAATGACCACGTTCACAGACACGCTGCATCACAGGGACCCTTCCTCTGGCACAGCTGGGTTGGGGTTACATACCCTAGGCAGGAAGAGGTTAATGCAGGAATAAGAAGCCGGAAGTGCCCTGGTGGGAGCTGATTACTGCTACTTTAGCGGCTGTCCCCAGAATGGAAATGCGGGGGGCAGTGGATTCTTTGCAGGAGAAGCATCCTAATCACACCAACTGGGCCACTGAGCATTTAGCAGACGTGTTCAGCTTTGGTGTTCACCACAGCTGGCCCTTTGGGTGCTTGTGCAACTGAAAGTGCATTGTTTGCAAGGCAACAATTCTGTAGACAGAAACTGTAAGCATCTGCTCAGCAGAAATGCTAGCTCAGGGACCTTTGTCAGCCCTTTCACCTAATCGGCGCCTATGCTTTGCTGCATATATCAGAGACACGTCCATGAGCTGGGGAGGGCGGGGGGGGGGGGGAGAGGAGTCCTAGTGGGGACCTCACCTCCCAGAGAACAGCAGCTAAAGCCACAGCAATAGTTAAGGATACTCAGGTCTTCTCTGCAACACAGCCCAGCAGAAATCAGCATCCCACTCACAGCAGAGGAATTCTGAACAACAAAAGATGGGATCTGACCATCTCTGAGACGGTCCAGTCTTCCGCAAAGTCCTTTCCTCTAGATCTGCCATGTTACCACAATGGTGCAAGAGTTTGACCACGCTTTCTCTACCCACTTCTTGCAGTAATTATCCAGTCCCTGCATTCCCCATAAGGCGTTACAAAACTGCAATTTACTGATGATCTTTTCCCCTCTGAGATCAGAAAAGCTCAGAGCCAGATGCACACTGCAGAAAGAATTCAAAGAGCCCTTCTGTCTAGCTTACCCTTCTGGGTCTGTGTTCACCTGGTCACAGAACCGCTGGATACATTCCCAGTTTTCTTCAAGGATACTTGAGTCAGTGGCTTTATCTTACAGGGAAAAGAAGAAAAAACCATCTGTGTCAGATGTAGACAAGTGACTGATGTTAAACAGAACACAGCTCAAAACACATCCTCCCCCATTGTAACTCCTCAAGGCTCTGTACTCACTTCCACTGCACTGTCACCAGCTCCAGGCCTGTTATCAAACAGTCAGAGCTGCCGGTTAATACTTGGCTGGACTCACAGGGTGAAGAGTACACTGAGCATCACCATGACTAACATACAAGTCAGGCAAACATTAACTATGAGGCAGCACATTTTCTGAGAGATTAAGTTTGCTTTAAATAAAGTCCCAAAATTCAGTGCAACAAATGTGAACCCAAAACTGAAGATAAATCCCTGGGCTGAGAAGTGTTCTCTGGCTAATCATGATGCCATCTTCTGCACTTGACCCAGTGACCCCCAGCTGCACACTCAACTTGATGGCATCTCTCTGTCTGTAACGCGGCAAGGTTTGCTTTAAAAAAGTCTTTTCTGAAGACCTGATCCATTAAAAAATTTCAGGAAATACTCAAAATATCAATGGACAGAACCCTATACATTTTGGAGAAAATCTGAAAACCAGTAAAGCCTGATTTCCACTAATTTAACTGTTTTGATTTCATAGGCTCTGGATACTAGAGTGAAAAAGTGACCTTGGGCTTAGATTTGGGGCATTAGCTTCCTCTGTCTGCAGCACCATATGGGCATTCTGTGAGCCTGATTTTAATGGATATCAGTAGAGCCCTGTGTGGATACAAAATCTGTATCTGCATCCAATACGCCAAAATGGCCTGTGGATATAAACCAGATAGCCACGTATTTGTAGAGCTCCAGTTACCAGGCTGTTGTAAGCAGCCTCTTACGTCCCTACACCAGCCAGCCCCCTTTAGGTGAGCCCTTTGTGGCCACTCCAGCCAGACCACCCCCTGGAGCGAAGGGGTCCGGACGGGCGTACAACTCAGCATACATAAGCAAGGAAGCGTGAGACCCTCCGGTTTGTTACATGTCGCCTTCGCTTCCAGGGCAGACCGCTCACAGCTACAATTGGCAGGGCTCCTGGCTGACTCACATTTAAAACAGCTGGGATGGACCCAGTTTTCCGGGATGTGGGTGAAAACCAGATGGTTTAAGATGGCCAAGCAAAGGCACATCGCTCCTTCGTGATAGCAGCAGCTCCCTGGCCTAGGCATTTGCAGAGCAGCCCTGCTGAAAGCCGGAACGCAAGGCTGCGTCTTACAACCCGCACTCGGCGAAGGAGGCAGAAAGGCCCAGGGCCCTTCGGTGGCACCGCTCTGGGCAGGGCTGCAGGAAGGGGCTCACGCTCGCGGTCTCCTCGGCCGCAGTGCGAACCGCCCGCCTCCCCTCCCCTGCCCAGACAGCCCCGTGCCACAGCGCACGGCGGGCCGCTGTCCGCATGTCCCCGCCGCGGGACCGCGGCCCCGTCCCTCACTCGAGGCCCCCCGGGGGACCCCCAGAGCCCCCACCCCGGCCGCGGCGGAGCTCCTGCCCCGGGCGGGCCCGAGAAGTCTGTGCCCGGCCCGGGACACACAGCGCACGGCGAGCGGCCACCTCCCCGGCCCGGCCCGGCCCGGCCCGCTCG
>ML675626.1:30500660-30530695 GCA_007922155.1 Mesoclemmys tuberculata | reverse complement strand
CCAGCGCCCCCGGCGCCGCCTCCCCGGCCATGGAGACCCGCCGCGCGGGCCCGCCGCTGACGCAGGCGCCGTGCAGGGAGGGGGCGGAGCCGCAGCCCGGCCCCGCCCCGCGCGCGGCGAACGGCCCCGCCCCCGGCCGGGGGCTGCTCACCGGGGCCCTTCGCCCACGTGCAGCCGCCCGGGGCCGGTGACCGGGCCCCCCGTAAACCAAGCGGGGCCGACGTCCAGCTGTGGCCGGGCCCCGCCCCCCCCCGCCGGTGCGGAGAGCAGGCCCCGGCCGCCGCGTTTTATCCTAGGAACGTGACGGGCGCTGTTAGAAGCGCTGTCCCGAGATGCGCGTCTGTCTGTCCCACGTCAGTGAGGGTGGGGAGGGTTAGGGTTAACTGCAAGGACAGGATCCGCCTCCCGTTTAAGAACGGAAGTGCATTTGTCCCCATTAAATGGCTAATTGGCGATGGCGGTGTGTACGGTAAGGCTCTGGCAGCGCGTTTCTGAACCCGTCCCTGCGACCGCCCTAACACGTTTAGGAAAGCAGCAAGCCGGTACCTGGTATCAAAAAGGTTGAGAGAGACTGATCTAGCCCAGAAATGGATATTCAATTATTTTTATGGGTCCAGTTGAAAAACAAAACTGGACATTTTTTTAAAAAAGCAGAATTAAACATTCATGACAAATGTGGGACTTACCGTGCTGGAAGCTAAAGTCCTCAAGTCTCCCACAGAAGAGACACAGTGGAAAGCATACACTTCTCTCACACAACAGCCCCCACTAACATGAAGGGCATTTTGCATGGCAGAGGGGATTTAATCTACATTGTCCATTTACATGTGACCTCTCTGCTCAGATTGCCAAATGGGGGCTAATTAGCATCAACTGCGATGGCTTTTGAGTCATGTGGGATACCACTCCAAAATGAGACCAGCACACTGGTGGCTTATAGGAAATCAAAGAGCCAATAAAAGTAACCACTTTCAGCCACTGCCAACCAAGGCTGGACTTCAACATACAATGGAGATGAAGGGCTCTATGTCCCAATGTGAAATGCCAGCCTAGGCCCCTGAGATGAAGACAATGAAGCAGATCTGAATCTGAATTCAACTGCACCCCCTCTATGAACTAGGTTACACCTCATGAAGAGACACAAAGATCTGCAAGTGTGCTCACAAATTCAGCATAGTATTAAGGCCCAGTTCCTCTGAAAAACCGTGACCACAGAATTGAGGCCAGGGGTACTGAAGAATACAGGGGGCTCAGAGTAGCTGCTGGGGGAGTGCCTTCTGCTGGGGTCATTTCCTCTGGGAAGCTTCTTGCTAGTTGGCAAGTGCCTTCTCTATCCGTTCACACACTTCTCTGGGTCCCAAGGAAACCATCATCTCAGCAACGCTTGGTCCTTGCTGAAAACACACAGAAAAAGACACTCAACAAGTAGCACTCTGTTGCTCTACTCACATTTGCACACTGTGCTCAACACAGCACTATCTTACAGTTTTTGATGTTTTTCCATTGATAACATCCAGAGGGTACAAGTCTGCACCACTCGGCACTGGAGGTGACTGAATGATTAGTTGTCAATCACCTTGCGATTAAAATATCCTGAAATTTCTAAGACTCTAGTTCTGTTCTTTGGAAAGAAAAATCCCCATCATCAGGCCAACTTCTCTGCTAGAGTAGCGCCATCAAACTCAGTGGAGTTATGCCAGGAGAGCACTCACCCTGGTTTTTAACCATCATTTTGGACCAAAGGAGGAATTTATTGTTGTTTACATTGTGAACCATGACACACACAAGAACCCAAAAGCTGACAACGCCCCTTAGACAAGCCAGCTACTTTTCCAACCATATTTGTGCAAATCTAGGGGGATGACTTGGTCCCTCTTCCCTCCCTTAGCATCCCTCTCCTTTTCCAAGGAGTTTTTTCACATTAGCACATTCACTTACTACAGTAACCGAGACAAACACATGCAAGATTCAGACCCCAAAAGCCAATGTCCTGTGACCAAGCTGTTATTACTGGATGGGAAGGTCACAACTTCAAATGCTTTTACCTGCTGTCCACTGAGGGCCAAGCGGAGGAGTTTCATCATGCTGCTGTACTTAGTCCCTCTCGTCTGCTCCTGCAGGCCTTTCAGGTCTTTATTCAACCCCTCTGTAGTCAGAGCAGCAGTCTGCCCTTCCATCAGCCTTTGGGAGAGAAGATGCCCTCTCAGTCTAGTGACACAGGGGAGTGAGGAATCCCCATCGATAGCAGGAGGCACCCTAAATGAAACTGTTGCATACAAGCAAACTATTGCTTTTAGATTAACCACTACCTCAGCAGCACTAGAAAAGCAGTTAGCTCAGACAGGCAGGGGATTAGCTTTAGAACATTATAAAATGATGCCAGACATCTGAAAAATCACACTCCAGGTCAGACATTTTTTACAGACATGATCTCTAGAGAGGAGTCAGGGACAGAACCAGATACTAATGTTACTCCAAGTGTAAATGCAGGCCGAGCATGCTCTGCGTATTAGCTGGATGTTTCTCCTGGCATTTACATTGCCACTGTTATGGCCATTTATCATCCCACTGCAATTAACAGGCAGCTCGCACCACTCAGAGTCCTGTTTCCAGCTGTCTGCCAAGGGTCTGCACACATCGCTGCATCAGTTACACTCAAAATTTAGCTTTCAGCATAACTGCTCAGAAGAGGCCCTTGGTCCAGAGTAGCAGGGTTTGCTGAAGTTTGGAACGGAGAACTGGGGAGTCTGGGATCTGAATTGCAGGCGATTGTAAAGGCCCACATTACAGTGGCTTAGCAGAGCTGGGAGAAGGAGATTTTAGAAGAGGAACAGAGGGCGGTGCAGGTCAGGACTGAAATGCATTGGCAGAGCTGCGTGAAGGTCAGAAGCATAAAACAAAGGAGATCGTGCACAGCAGAAGCTGGGTGGACTGCCCTCCATCCCAGCACTGTTTCTGAACAGAGAGGATCGTGGAGCACTAAGTGGAAATGCAGACATAGGGGATGTCTTCACTGACTGCAGCAAATTCGTCACCGTCTGATCGATTTATCTGGATTGATTGAGCAGAAGTGAAGGCCTGCTCAATCGATCCAGAAGTCGATTTAGTAAAGCCACCTCCACAAAAAGCGTAGCGCTGCATGGACAGGTACACGTTTCTCATCACCGCAGCGTAGTGGAGATGGCATGCAGAACAGACTTCAGGAAATGGACATAAGTTACGCAAGCCCCATAGACGCCCATCAACTGCCACCAAATTTCCTGGTAAGTATAGACCAGGCCATGGAACCAGCAGAGGTCCCCTCCTGGAACAGGAACTTCAGAGGTGACAGTTACTCAGATTATCTGAGAATTAATGTTGAAGTTCACAGTTTATCACACTGGTCTCTTGAATTCTGCAGAGCCACAAGATCCCAGATTAAACTCAACACCACCAGTCTTCTTGTTAATAATCAGAATTGTTTTAACACCCTCTTGCACGTGAAAGTTTAAACCAAACCTTCTTGGATTCTTGAAGTTAGAGACTACGGTTGGTGAACAGCACCACATGTAATAGCAGTGCGCTCTGATGTATCCCATTGTGAAACTGGAGCAGATCGGCGTGCACTAGGGAACTTTTAGAGCACAGGATCGAGGTCCACACGGACAGTTAGCGTGTGACAGGCTACCGTGAAGCAGATTTGCACCCCAGCTCACTGTGCACTAACTGTTCATATAGACAAACTCTACATACAAGATAAGAAGCAACAGATGGATACAGACAGATGGTGGAGTACAAATAAACGAGACAACTGATCAGCATGAAAGGCAGTGGTCTCTGCCAAGGCCCAAGCATAATGTTTTCAGGCCCAGTACAAACTTGTAACACGGGCCCCTCCCACACACACACCACAATCCCTCATCCCAGACATACAATCTCATGAGCCATGAACAATTTTTTCCTCAGGGTAACAGGGGTTGCAGCCTGGGCTGGGCCCCAATAAAGTGTACCCTTTTCTCCCCCTCACCCTCCACGTGGGGGCCCTGGTCTCTGCACACCAGCAGCCTAACAGTTGTCCAGTTTTTTTGTAGGCATCCTGGCAGAGGAGAGTTTTAAGGTGAGAATGAAAGGTGGACAATGAGATGGCTTTGAGGATGTTTACAAAGAGAGCCCGCTCCCCACGCATGTGGGGCAGCATGCCAAAAAGCACAAAGGTTCCTGTTTGAAAATGTACCAAGGGGGTGATTGAGGCTACGGAGCATCCAGAGCAGACGAGAGGATAGGTAGGGTGAGGACTGGATGTGAAGGGCCTTGAAAGCGAATACACTTAGCTTCTCAATGTGTACTCAAGAGTGTGTCTGCTGCCAGTGCAGACTCAGCAGCAAGGCCTGCCGAAGCAGGCAGGCAGGCGAGAAGAGAGCAGAGAGCAGAAACTTACCCTAGAACTAGCTTTCCTATCTCATCCACTTCTGCTGAAATGGTTTGTAGTTGCTCTCGGGGCACCGAGGGCCTGACCCACAAGTAAGAATATTCAGGCAACACCAAGTTCTTCAGGTGGCTTATGTGACCCTGGGGGATGGAAGGAAGGGCTGTCAAGATCAGGCAGCTGAGGGAGAGAAAAGGTGGACTATTTCCAGCAGGATGTCACTCACCACTGCCCTACACTGGCTCGTCACTCTCTCCAATTCAGAGGGTAAAATGCTGACATTTGGATTGCGTGGCATTTTACATCCTCTCTCCACTGGCGTAAATGACGACGCAAGTGCCAGGTAACAATGAGTCTGGCCCAACGAGCCTCAGTAACAGGCTAGCGACAGAGCAAGCGAACTGAGTCACAGCAGGACCTGCAAATAGCTTCCCACATTGGTCTGCTGGTTCACCAGAGGCAGATGCAGGAAACCACAGAAGTAATTTTGTATTTGCTGCCATAGTGAAACCTTCACATTTCCAAGAGCCAAGGTATTTCCTGCCTTTCTAGAACAGGAACGTGCAGTGCTGCCCAAGCCCTGCAGCGAGGGGGCTGGGGTGCAGGCCCCCAGGAAGCCAGACAGCCTCGCTCACGTGGCATAAGGCAGGGCCCTCATCTCCTCTTCTCCCACAGCAGTGCTTGCTTTGCTACCTCCTTTTTGATCAGGGCTCTGAATTAAGGAACCCCTGGATTTAACCACAAAGGGTCACAGAGATCCCTGGAAACATGAGCTCTCCATTTAGACCCAGAACAGGCAGAAGCATGCAAGCTTCCCTAACTGCCCAGCCAGCAAGCCCTGGAGATAAACAGCCTCCTGGGTGAGATCAGGCCCGTTCAGACTCTGGCTTCTCTGCCAAGACTGCCACCTGTGAATAACGCTGGGTTTGGTGATACAAACGGCTGCTCACTAGCCCGGCAAGGCATTTTGGACAGACACTCAGGTGTGCAAAGATAGTGGCCATGCTCTGAGTATCATACCTGCAGCTCAGGCTGGCTCCACAGCACCATATGTTGGCACTAAGCAGGGATGCCAGTACCTGGAACGGGCAGGACAGGGCTTTCACTGTTTGCAGCTGAATGTTTGTGGGCTCTTGGCAGTTTAGAGCTGAAGATCTAGCATTGCCCGGACCCAGCTGGGTCAGCATCAAAGTAATCTACAGAGCTTCTGCCCTCCCCGCTCTCTAGTCCTCTCCCAAAGGGCACCACAGCTTTAATGCTCATCATACTTTTCTCAACAGGAGGATTTGTTCCACATAACTCTTCTCTAGAACCTCTCTGTCGACAAGCCGATCACCATAGACCTGCTCCAGCTGCATCTGCAGCTCTGCCACCAGTGTCTGTCGTAGCCTCTCATCTCCAATCCGCTGCGCCAGGTGGATCCTGCACAGAAGACAGAACCATGCCAATGGCTCCAGACCTCTGGCTCAGACTAATGAACTTTACCATACAGCGTTTACAAAATAAACCCCCTAGAATCACTTAGAAAAATCACCTTTACAGTGAGTGTGAATATTCAGTAACCCTCAGTGCATGGCTCTGAGAGAAGGCGGGGCCCTTCACAGAGGTGCACCATTAATTATGATGATTTTTAAAAAGTAATTTCTCACCCAGACTTAAGTCCTTGTATTCTCCTCATAACATGGCCCATCCAGTGAGGTTTTCTTGCCATGCCCACCACCCTAGTATCTGAACATCTAGCACATGAATGCTATTGTGATTTAGGTGGCTGGCTCAACTCCCCCAGTTTGGTATCCAGCCACAGAACAGCAGATTACAGGGCCTTAGGTGAAATACAATACAAGGCCATTAGGTGAAAGAGGAAGGGAGCAATTGTGCTTAAGGCTCCATTGGATGCAATGGGCAGGGTGCGTCTATGGAGCTGCTGGAAAACTATTTGCTTTACAGTAGACAGAGAGGGGCTCTAGGGAAAGATGAACCCCAACTGTGGAGAACACAGAAGCAGCCATGGCTGGAAGAACAGGCCGGGGGAGGGGAGGCAGTCATCAGGTGAAGCTAAGACCACAAAGGACAATTCTTAAGAGCTGGTTCGTAGCACCTTCGCGACAGCCAATTGTCATACCTGTTGAATTCTGGGAGTTTGTCCAGATCCAGCAGGGCTGAGTGGGTGGTTATCCTGCTCAAGTCAAATTCCAAGATCAGCTCCTCCAGCGTCCTCCCCATCTGATTCCCTGCAAAATAACCCAGCAACAGTGTCCCGCATTCACTCCCATGGAGAGTCAGTGCCTCTGCTGCTCATCGTTACCAAGGCAACAGAGACACGGGGTGTCCCTCCACACCTGCTCAACACCAACACAAACCAGGGGACAATCTTAATAACATGGCAGAGCCCTCACCACAAGACTGTGTGGGATGCCAGTCTCATTCTGAGAACAGGCTCCAACTTTTCTACCAAGCCCCAGCTACAGGCAGTGCCCAGGGAGCTCCTGCTGTTTTAAATAGGCGACACTGAATGAGACGTTTGAGTAGAGGTGCCGTTACATTAATAATGTCCCTTGTATCACTAACACCAGTCCGTGCAGCAGTCGGCCAGGCAACATCAGTGCAGGGTCCCCAGGCCATGTCACAGCAGCACTGAACTGTTAAAAAGGTTGGGGGAAAAACACTGATTAGGAGCATTATTGTGAAGCTCCATAGAACAATGCTACCTCCTCTATGCACCAGACAGCCTGGAGAGGCCGCAGGGCTGGTTGGAGGCAGGGACTTTTCCACCTGGCTTTTTGCCACTCTGAGTCAATTCTTAAAGAGAAATCATTGTCATGTTGCTCAGCCCAGTAGCAAAAGTATTCAGAGGTGGCAAGTTTAATCCCCTGGAAAGGGGTTAATTCCTGAGCCACATACAGGAACGGCTGTCTGGCTGAGACATGACACTGTCCGTGACTCCTGCAGAGTGAGAGACCAAAGGGGAGTGACTGGCCCAGCTTCCCATGGACTCCCAGGTTAAACAGGCAGGGAAAATCTTTAATGTCATATTTTAACTTCTAATCAGAAAGTGGAAGTGTCCCCAACAGTTGCCAGAGGAGCCTCTGCTCCCATGACACCCCACCTCCAGCTCTTAATTTTACAGTAAATTTGGCGCTGAATGGACAACCGCAGGGACCGAAATCCCCTAATTATTGACAGAGACACTCTAGCGTGAGTAGCAGCAGCATAAGATTTCACCACTCCAGCCCTCCCACACTCTGGAGGGGCCACCTTCAATATGGTGCAGGGGAGGGAGAGGGTTCATCTCCACAGTCTAGTCCCTCTCTGCTGAGACTGTCACTGGGTGGCCACTAAGATCTGGACCTCTGCCCACTAGGAACTGGACTGATTTAAACGGCTCCCCAGAGGTATCCTGACCCTCGTCACTCTTTTATGCCATCCAACCCCTAGGCGGGGACTTGAGGAGGTGGCATTTTGTTTGTAGAGGCCCTTTGTGGCCAGTTCTGTGACCTTCCCTTTTGACCCTCTCCGAAGAGAGCTCAGAGTGCGGAAAGATTAAATCCTTCCACAAGCAGCACACGTGTCAAGTAACCAGACCTTGAGGCAGCTCCCAGTCTCCTACAGTGCTAGCCCCTAGTGTGTCAGGTCGGTCCTTTACCTGCGAATCCCGAGCCGCAGGTGGTGATGATGTCCAGCAGCGCTTCCGGCAAGCAGCCATCCTGAACAAAACGTTCTAGAAAAATGTCTCCCTGCCTTTTGGACAGTTTACTGCCATCTTTGTTCAAGAGCAATGGAAGGTGGCCAAAGAGAGGAGGATCCCAACCAAATGCTCTGTAGAGAAGAAGATGCTTGGCTGTTGAAGTAAGCCACTCGGTTCCACGCAGAACGTGGCTAATTCCCATGTGATGGTCATCCACCACATTAGCCAGGTGGTATGTGGGGAAGCCATCCCCTTTTAGGATCACCGGGTCACCTTCCACGGTAGCCACTTCATGCTTGTTCCATCCGTAGACCAGATCTTGAAAGGGCTCCACACCTTCCTTCAGTTGGAAGCGGACCACGTAGTCAGAGCCCTGCGACAGCTTCTCAGCCACTTGTTCCGAACTCAGGTTCCGGCACCTATTGTCGTACCTTTTGGGACAGGAAAGCAATGGGCTTGGTTCAATACAACCGGCAAATGGTCAGCTTCTGCAATTCTGAGTTCTCAGCTCAGCTCTGGCAACGAGTCACTCATGGGCCGAGTCAAGTCACCTCACCTCAGCCCCTCATTCTGTAAGATGGGGATAAACCTTATCTACTTACATGCCTCACAGGGGGGTAGAGAGAGTTGTGAAACTTAATCAGTTAATGTGCCATATGAATGCTAAGCATGGTAATTTAGGCGAGAGACACAGCCTCTCCCTTAAACAACAAGATACATCTGTAGATAAAGTTAAACTGAGACGTGAACTCTAACTATTCTGAGCTGTTAATGCCTTCACTGCCCCTACAGTTGGACAACTGGTGTCTCAGATCTCAATGCCAGAGACTTCTTCATTGGTTCTACATGCATGCCATCCACAAGACGTGCACTAGGTTAGGAAGGAAGCCCCCTACCGTGGTGTATGTCGATTCCGTAGTGCTTCCTTCTTCAGCAGTTCCAGGCGCTGAGGAGTGCAAAAGCAGCGGTAGGCAGCACCATTCTCCAGAAGCACCTCACTGGCTTTCTTATACAGCTCAAGTCTGTGCGACTGTTGGTAGGGCCCGACAGGGCCTCCCCGGCGAGGGCTTTCATCAGGTGGGATACCTGGAATGCCAGAGTTATGGGATTTAACACAAGCTCAGTCTAAGATAAAAGTCTGATGACAGAGCATTCAACAGGGATCAGAAGGCAGGAGTTCGGGGTGTGCCCACAGAGCACACTGCTCACACGCAGCATGGGACTCTACCTGATCAATTATACGGGAATCTTCCACAGTGGTCAACAGTGTTAGGGTTTATAGTGTCTTTCAGGTCTCCAGCACCTGGCAGGTGAAACCATCACAAACCTGCAAACACTTGAGCAAGTCTAACACATTTCATGGAGCAAAGTGTGGCGGAACGTGTGTGTGTACGTGCATACACACTCCTTCCTCTGGTAAGTTACACTTTCTATCTTCCCAGAAATGAAGCTGAGATTTTAGAACCCATTATTTTCCCACCGTAAAGTTATTTGATTACCAGAGTACTTGGAATTCTATCTTTAAATATAAAGATGCTAAACAGAACACACAGTAAGGCCCTCTTCTGAAACACTGTCAATGTAAAGTACAAAATGAGGCAAAGGGTGCAGCCTGCGGACTGGTGTGTACACAGATGAGGGGCCATCTCGGAATCTTGTAAGTCACATCATAGAACCCTTTTTTGCAAATTACTCACACGTGCACATGCACACAATTTATTAATTCATGCTGTGTTTTCTCAGTTCCAGCTGTTGGCCTTTTCATCAACCTTCCACACACCTCTTTACTAGGGATGCATTTCCTTCCAGTAAACATGGTTATCTGGTGCAAAAGGACCCATCCAAAGGACCCTCAACTAATCATTAGCTAACATCTTACTATAGTGGGACCCTTCTGACACTTTACAATAACCACTAGATCAACATACTGAATAGCAAGGGACAGTGCAGATGGGCATTTGAATTTTAAGTGAGGTTCTTTTTAATAGTCTTACTCTCTTCATGGTGTAGATTATTTCAGCGCTTAAGAAGTGAAGGGTACAGACTTGGAAATTACCTGCCCAATCCAACATATCCTCTATTCCTTCCGCAGCCCCAGGCACCACACGACTTTGATCCGTATCTTCCAGTCTCAAGATAAAAGCCCCTTGGTGTTTTTTGGCAAAAATGTAATTGTACAAAGCTGTACGAAGACCGCCCAAGTGCAGAAAGCCTGGGTTATCAGAGCAAAAGCAAAGTCAGGCCAAATGAAACACAATGAACAGAAGAGGTTTTTCAATAGCAGCTGTAAACTATTGTTTATGATGGCATTTATCACATTATTGCACCTGAGCAGCATGGGAAGTTCTGCAGTGAAACACCAACTGGCTAAGAAGGCCATTAAAGCTCTGTCTGCACTAGAAAACTGAAGCTCTGAGGACTGATTCGCAGACATGGCTTTCCTGAAGCAGTGCTGAATATGGCTTAAATGACTACATCCGCTGGAGAAAGCCATTCTCAAAACTCTTTTGGAAGGGAAGACTAGCCTCTGCCTTCCTCTCAACAGTGAATTGTTGCATGTGGTCTGCTCTAGCACTGACAATTTTTAGTACCAGTTCAGGGGACCTACTATTGAAAATTGCCAGCAGCTGTTCAATTTCCTATTACAGACAGGGCTTCAAAGAGTAAATGTGTGACCTGACAGGTCAATAACAAAGGTATAGTAAAGGCACAGTGAGCTGTGTGATCACAAGAGCCTGCACAAACTGCCAAATCTGCCCAAGCTTTTGCCAGTTTGTAATTACCGCATGCCCTAGGAGCTGAGGCCATTAAGCAGTGCTTTTAGTCACAGTGGAAATTGCCCTTATTTATTTGGGTGACCTGTACCACTGGAGCAGAACATTGCAAGATCTCCTCCTGACTAGGCACACAGCATCCGTATATGTAGTTTAACTAATGATTAATGCAACTAATTGCAAAGTGTGATAAAACAGATCTATAAAGGGACAATGTCACATAGTTTGGGTATAAAAATGTACATTTTTTAAAAGGTATTTAAAATGTTTTGGGAGCTTTCACAGATGAGACATGTAAATGTCAGGTATCATCTAAGATTTGTGTGTGTTTTTATGAATGTTCTGTTTCAGTTGAGAGGGTTTCCCCTGAAACCCACATCAAACAAACCCTTGTAGCACGCTAACAAAAGAGAACCTGAAAACAAAACAGACCAGTATATTTTCACTGGGAGACCGTGTCTAGTACTGAGCATTCAGAACTAGCTACCTTGGGCTCTGATATTACAAACTACACAACATCAAGACTTGCTGAAGTCACGGGGGCTCTGTGTAGGTTGAGGGGCCCATATAAATAGAACACTTAGATTGTGTCCTTAATTATTTTTAAGGCACCTGTTCCTCTGATACAGAAGTGCCAGCTAGAAGTTGGAGCTCCATTCTCAGTTCTGCCACAGGCATAGGCTTTGCTTGGCTAAAAATAGTTAAACTGGTGCAAGTTTTGTAACTATTTTATTGAGTTAAGCCACTGCAAATCTCTAAGTGGACACACTTAAATCAGTTTTCAGTTGCTTATATCCATTGTAACTGACAAGGAATCAGCTTAAAACTACACTGACAGAACCCAGGTAAAAAAGCCTGCAGAGCTATTTGCATGAGTTTAACTAACTCAATATAAAACATTTTTTCTAGCTGAAGTGATGCAACTTCAGTATGCAGACAAAGCCTGTGTGTGTGACCCTGGGCCTTTAACGTCAGAAGAGCGACATACAGCACAGACCTCTCTCACAGGGGCGTTTTCACAGTTTACCTGGCTGGCTGTCAAGTGCTTTGAGAACTTTACACACTCCCCAAAAGTGCAAATAATGAATGAAATGTAAAAAGCGGGTGTGTTTTGTGTGCGCAAACGTTACTGACGGGAAGGGTTATCAAACAGCAGCTTTCAATTCTACAAACTCCTTCTCAGCGCTGTGCTCGACGGGTGAGGCACATTTTAAGTGGATACTTAGACGCCAAAGGAGTCTCGCCACTCCGTTTGCACCCCCGCTCCCCAATCACACCCAGCAAGGCTCCTTTTGAAATCTCCCCCCCCCCCGGGTGTTCCAAGGCGACATTCACAAGCCTCCCCGTGCAAATGACTCCCCCGGTCCCCTCCAATGGGGCGACCGCGCCCTGCCCCGCCCCCACGGGGCCCTGCTGCCCCGCCGTGGGGCGGGGAAGGGTAACCTACCGTGGGACCAGCCCAGGCTAGGGCCAGGAACGGCCCCCCCGCGCCTTACCTGTGGGGCTCGGCGCGAACCGCACCCTCACCGCCGCCCCGCGGGGCACGGGCACGGCCCCGGCCCCACGGCGCGGCAGCCATCGGGGCGCGGCCCGCAGGAGGCGCGCAGGCGCCATGGAAGCGCGACCCGCCAGCGCCGCTGCCCGCCCCGCCGCGCCGGAGCGAGCCGGCAGCGCGCACGTGGGGGCGGAGAATCGCATCCGGGTCCGCGCCGCCAGCCGGAGCCAATCAGCGTCACCGCCTGGCACAGGGCGGGGCCTCCCTTAAAGGCGCAGGGTCCCCTTCGTCTCACTCCGGATCCGGCGCTGTCGCCTAGACCCTGTGTCTAAACGGCGCCTGCCCAGTCACAAGGCACCGCTCCGCATTGGCTCATCCCCTCCCCACACCGCGAATAACGCCCTCGCCAGGCGGGCGCGCCGTGGGGTGCGCTGGCAGCGGGGCACCCCTACCCACGTGCGAAGGGGCTGCGCTACTGCGCTCCGTGTATGCCCGCCAGCCCCGGCCACGCTCAGCGCCGCTTCTTCGGGGCCCGGGTGCGCGCCACGCCCGAGAGCGCCGCAGAAAACCTGCGTCAGGCAGAGCCGGGGCCCGGGGCCCTGAGCCGCCACCGCAGGGCCAGACGCGGCGCTGACGCGGGGTTCTCCGGCGGGCGGCCCGAGCCCCGCTCGGGGCAGGGGGGGGGCGCGTGGCGGGGCGCAGCGGCAGGCCCCCCGCCGCGGCCGGAGCCCACATGCCGCCGCTCGGCCCCGCTGCCCGCGGTCCCCCCTAGCGCTCGGCGTCGGGCCGGACCCCCGAGGACAGGGCGGGAGCGGGGGCTGCTGAGGCGAGCGGAGCGGGCCGGCAGTTGGAAGCCCCGCCGAGGCAAGTACGGTGGCCGGCCTAGGCTGGGCGGGCTACGGGGCCCAGCGAGGGCCAATCCCAGCGCGCGGCGTTTCCCAGCACCCCCCGCGGGTGGATTGTACACAATCATCATGGCCGCCGCTGCCGCCTCTGATGGTGAGAGCGAGCGGCAGCCGCGGCGCGGGCTCGTGGCGGGGGGGCCGCCGGGGCCGAGGCCTTGGGGCACGGGGCACGGTCACGCGGGCGGAGGCCTGGCCCGGCCCGGCGGCTGCCGTGGCGGGGCGGAGCCCGCGAGGGAGGGCAGAGCCCGGGCGGCGGAGCGCCGGGACCGGGGTCGGGGGCCCTGGCAGCTGCCCCCGCGGGCCCTGCCGGGGGGGCCGAGTCTCGCGGGCGGCGGGCAGTGAGCGTGTAGCGAGTGCCCCTCCCCGTAGCCGGGGCCGCGGCTGTTTTCGTGCCAGCGCCTCCAGCCCCGCAGCGGCGTTAGTCGCCCGGCCTGCCTCCCTAGGCCTTGACTCGGATCTGTTTGTTTCCTCAGACCTTGATGAGCCTGGCATGGAAACGGAAGCCCAGAAACTACAGCTGAGCGGCGGAGATGCTGGGGAAAGCAATTCCTCTTCTGCTGGAAAAGACCTGGAGGTGGACCAGCTGCCAGACGCTTCAGCGGTTTCACAGGCTTCCGTCAGCAACGGAGGTGACTCCGAGACCGGGAAGGATCTAGTAGAAATAAAAATCATTTGGAACAAGAATAAATATGATGTGAAGCTGCCGCTTGATAGCACAGGAGCTGATCTGAAAGAGAAGATCCACTCGCTCACAGGTAAAATGTTGTATATGCAGCATGCTGACATAACTGCTTGCCCCATACGCTTGTTTCTTTTCTGACCAAAAGTATACAGATGAGGGATTAAAATGCTCTTTAATTCTCGCCTCTTAGGCCTTCCACCCACTATGCAGAAAGTTATGTTTAAGGGACTTCTACCAGAGGAGAAAACGCTACGGGAAATCAAAGTAACAAATGGTGCAAAAATAATGGTTGTTGGTTCAACTATCAATGATGTGCTAGCAGTAAATACACCCAAAGAAGCTGCTCAACAGGAGGTGAAATCTGAAGAAAATAAAAAAGAGCCTCTCTGTAGACAAAAGGTAGGTGCTGTCTCAATAACTATTGGCATAGGGTAAGGAAATTTGGTCCCAGACAGTTCTTGTGTAACATTGAGTTCTAATCTTTGGGTTCCATTCTCCTCTGACGTATACTTTTTTACTCACCATCAGTGTTAGAAGAGTAGTAAAAAGAGTTGTAAAAGTAGAACATATTGTTATCTTGTCCAGTGGAAGCCATGATTTGCAAGCTCAGTGCTGCAGTGGTGATTGATGGAGCACAGTAACTCAGCTAAGACAAATGTTAGTAGCAAGGATTCACGAGAGAGAGATTTCACATTCCATTTTTAGTCTCTTTTAGGTCACATGAGCAAAAATTGATGGCTGTTCAGTCACTAATGTGAAACAATTTCATGATCTTAGTACCATTCCTAGCACTTTAGTTTACATTTCCAATACCACCTTCACAATTGGCACCAAGTGATCCCTTTTTTGGCAGCTTCATCAGCATAGAGAACACTGAACTCCTCTCACATCTAAAGCTGTTTTTCCTCCATGATAGAGTTCAGCTGCAGTGTAAGGAAGCATGCTCTCATTGCTGTGCTGCATCTGTGATACGAGCTTTTAATTCTAATTTTTATCAGCCCCATACCTTTCATCAGCAACAAATTCCATTAACAGTTCATGTCCACTGTTGGGCTGCAACTCTTTTATGAAATGTGCTTTTATCTGTCTATAATTGATCATAGTTCACATTTGCTGTAAATTTAATCATTTTTCAGAGGTACTCAGCAAACTTGTTAGTTGCAGGCATGTTTTTCCTTATTACTAGTTCTCTAATCTATTCTGGTTTTTTTGTTGTATTACTTTATTAAATGTAGGAGTTGTATTTCTGACAATCATTTAACATAACACCTGATTATTACAATTGTCTTGCTAAAGGATAAACTCACCTGTGATATTAAACTGGTGCCTGTCTTCTGCACACATTAGAAGACTGGGTTTTTTTCCCCTTTTTTTTTGCATCTTATTTGGTTTTTGATTCTCACAGTATTTCTTTAGACTGTCATAAAACCCTTCTGTTAACTTTTAAAACTACCCAGTTTCTGTATGATAAATGTCTTACCCCATTTTTAAAAAAACATTACATAGAGCTATTGAACCGTATTTCAGAAAGTGGTCAGAAGTAAATTGAAAGCTTTGTGTCACATTTCAGTACAGTCTAATTTCTGTTTTTTTTTTCTTATAGCAACACAGAAAAGTATTGGATAAAGGAAAACCTGAAGACGTGATGCCTTCTGTTAAGGGTGTTCAGGTAAGTTAAATAGCCACTTGGACCACTGTTCTGATCAGGAAATACACTAGCACCCTATTGTTCATGCTTCCTGAGGCTTTTTCCAGCTTCGTTCCCCTTGCTTTCTTAGTAAAATATGAACATAAGAATGCCCATACTCGGTCAGGCCGATGGTCCATCTAGCCCAGTATCCTCTCTTCCAACAGTGGCCAATGCCAGGTGCTTCAGAGGGAATGAAAAGAACAAGTAATCATCAAGTGATCCATCCCCTGTTGCTCGTTCCCAGCTTTTGGCAAACAAAGGCTAGAAATACTTCAGAGCATGGTTTTGCATCCCTGCCCATCCTGGCTAATAGCCATTGATGGACTTATTCTCCATGAATTTATCTAGTTCTTTTTTTAACCCTATTATAGTCTTGGCCTTCACAACATCCTCTGGCAAAGAGTTCTACAGGTTGACTGTGTTGTGTGAAGAAATACTTCCTTTTGTTCATTTTAAACCTGCTGCCCATTAATTTAATTTGGTGACCACTAGCTTTTGTCTTATGAGAAGGAGTAAATAACACTTTATTTACTTTCTCCACACCAGTCATGATTTAATTTACTTTCTCCACACCATGATTTTATGATTCTATCATAGTCCCCCTTAGTTGTCTCTTTTTTCCAAGCTGAAAAGTCCCAGTTTTATTAATCTCTCCTCGAAGGAAAGCTGTTTCATACCCCTAATCATTTTTGTTGCCCTTTTCTGTACCTTTTCCAACTCCAATATATCTTATTTGAAATGGGGTGAGCAGATCTGCTCACCCCTTCAAGATGTGAGCAAACCATGGATTAATAAAGAGGCAATATGATATTGTCTGTCCCTTGCCTAGGGATTCCCCACATTCTGTTAGCTTTTTTGACTGCCACTGCCCATTGAGTGGATATTTTCAAAGAACTATCCACAGTGACCGCAAAATCTTTGTTGAGCAGTAACAGCAGTAACAGCTAATTTTATATGTATAGTTGAGATTAGGTTTTCCAATGTGCAGTACTTTGCATTTATCAACGTTCAATTTCATCTGCCATTTTGTTGCCCAGTCACCCAGTTTTGTGAGATCTCTTTGTAACTCTTCCCAGTCTGCTTTGGACTTAACTATCTTGAGTAGTTTTGTATCACCTGCAAATTTTGCCACCTCACAGTTTATCCCATTTTCCAGATCATTTATGAATACGTTGAACAGCACTGGTCCCAGTACAGACCGGTGGGGGACACTTCTCTCCATTCTGGAAACTCACCATTTATTTTTACCCTTTGTTTCCTATCTTTTAACCAGTTACTGATCCGGGAAAGGATCTTCTCTCTTACTCCATAACAGCTTACTTTGCTTAAGAGCTTTTGATGTGGGACTTTGTCAAAGGCTTTCTGAAAAATCTAAGTACAATATATTCACTGAATCCCCCTTGTCCACATGCTTTTGATCCCCTCAAAGAATGCTAGTAGATTAGTGAAGCATGATTTCCCTTTACAAAAACCATGTCGACTCTTCCCCAACAAATTGTGTTCATCTGTGTGTCTGATAATTCTGTCCTTTACTATAGTTTCAACAATTTGCTTGGCACTGAGGTTAGGGTTACCAGCCTGTAATTGCTGAGATCGTCTCTGGAGCCTTTTTAAAAAATCGGCATCACGTTAGCTGTCCTCAAGTCATCTGGTACAGATGCTGATTTAAATGATAGCTACCACAACTACCACAGTTAGTAGTTCTGGAATTTCATATTTGAGTTCCTTTTGAACTCTTGGTGAATCCCATCTGGTCCTGGTGACTTATTACTGTTTATCAATTTGTTCCAAAACCACCTCCTAATAACACCTCAATCTGGGACAGTTCCTCAGATTTGTCATGTAAAAAGAATGGCTCAGGGTTTGGGACTCTCCCTCACATACTCAGCCCTGAAAACTGAAGCAAATAATTCATTTAGTTTCTCCACTGTAGCCTTGTCTTCCTTGTTTGCTCCTCTAGGACCTTGATCATCCAGTGGCCTCACTGGTTGTTTAGCAGACTTCCTGCTTATGATTAACTTAAAAAAAAAATTGCTGTTACTTTTTTGAGTTTTTGGCTAGCTGTTCCTCAAATTCTTTTTTGGCCTTCCTAATCATATGTTTACACTTCACTTGCCAGAGTTTATGCTCCTTTCCCTTTTCCACAGTAGGATTTAACTTCCACCTTTTAAAGGATGTCTTTTTGTCTCTCACTGCTTCTTTTACTTTGTTTAGTCACGATGGCCCTTTTTTGGTCCTCTTACGATGTTTTTTAATTTGGGGTGTGCATTTACATTGCATTTCAATTATGGTGCCTTTAAGAAGTTTCCATATTGCTTTCAGGGATTGCACTTCTGGCACTATATCTTTTAATTTCTGTTTGACCAATTTCCTCATTTTTGTTTAGTTCCCCTTTCTGAAATTAAATACCGTCAAAGTG
Organism: Mesoclemmys tuberculata; assembly: GCA_007922155.1. NCBI lineage: Eukaryota > Metazoa > Chordata > Testudines > Chelidae > Mesoclemmys > Mesoclemmys tuberculata. Next base: position 30,512,640 of record ML675626.1, on the reverse strand, counting down.
GGCTTCTTTGGTGTCCTCCCCTGCCAAAGATGTTACATTTTATTATGTTATGGTCTCTATCGCCAGGCGGTTCAGCTAAATTCATCTCTTGGGCCAGATCCTGTGCTGCACTTAGGACTAAATAAAGAATTGCCTCTTGTGGGTTCCAGGACTAGCTGCTCCAAGAAGCAGTCATTTAAGATGTCAAGAAAATTAATTTCTGCATCCCATCCTGAGGTGACATGTACCCAGTCAATATGGGGATAGTTGAAATCTCCCATTGTTACTGAGTGTTTTCATTTGTGTAGCCTCTCTGATCTCCCTGAGCATTTCACAGTCACTGTCACCATCCTGGGCAGGTGGGCAGTAGTATGTCCCTACCTCTATATTCCTCTTCTTCAATCATGAAATTACCAGCCAGAGAGATTCTATGGCATGGTTTGATTCATTTAAGATTTTTACTTCATTTCTTTCATACAGTGCCACTCCTTCACCAGTACAACCTATTCTGCCCCTCCAATATATTTTGTACCCTGGTATTACTGTGTCTCATTGATTATCTTTGTTCCACCAAGTTTCTCTGATGCCTGTAATAGCAATACTGTGATGTAATACAAGGCACTGAAATTCATCGATCTCAGTGTTTAGACTTCTAGCATTTGTGTATGAGCTCTTGAAAAAAAATTGTCACTTTTTTAGCTGTTTGCCATTATGTGATGTAATTGAATGGGAGTCTTTCATTTGAGTGTCTCATCAAATCCTGTCCATATTTTGTCACCTTCCATCTTCTCCTTGGTACTAGGATATAGAGGATCTCCATTAATAGAGCCTCCTATAAAGGAGAGCTCGCTCTCTCACTCAAAACCACATGCCCCACCTCACCTGTCGGCTTTCCTCCAGCCCTTAGTTTAAAAACTGCTCTACAAATTTTTTAATTTTATGTGCCAGCAATCCAGTTCCATTTTGGTTTAAGTGGAGCACATCCTTCCTGTATAGGCTCCCCCTCTCCCAAAAGGTTCCTCAGTTCCTAATAAATCTAAACCCCTCCTCCATACACCATCATCTCATCCATGCATGGAGACATCTGAGAATAACACAGCTATCCATTGTACTCTACAGCTTCACAACTGTTTCATGTGCATTTTAGGTCTTGCTTTTTCACTATTATTGCGTATTTTTAGGAGCGCCTGCCAACAGTGCCCTTATCTGGCATGTACAACAAGACAGGGGGAAAAGTGAGGCTGACCTTTAAACTAGAGCAAGATCAAATATGGATAGGAACTAAAGGTAAGTGACTCCGGACTATTACATAACTAGTCAGTACCTGGGATATATACAGACTAGATTTATCGTCTAAGATCAGAAGGGACCATCATGATCATCTAGTCTGACCTCCTGCACTTTGTAGGCTACAGCTCGTTCACCAACTGCTGTAATAGACCCATAATTTGTGGCTGAGTTACTTAAGTCCTCAGATCATGATTTAAAGGCTTCAAGTTATGGAGAATCCACCATTTACACTAGTTCAAACCTGCAAGTGATCCCTCACCCATGCTGCAGAGGAAGGCGAAAAAACTGAAGGATTTTTGCCAATCTAACCTAAGGGAAATTCCTTCCCAACCCCAAATATGGCAATCAGTTAGACCCTGCGCATGTGGGCAAGACCCACCAGAGAAGACACCTGGGAACGAATTCTCTGTAGTAACTCAGAGCCTTCTCCATCTAGTGTCCTATCTCTTCCTGTTGGAGATAATTGCTGCTAGCAGTCGCAGATCGGGTATATGCCGTTGTTGGCACTCCCATCATAAAGGTCAGTTTCAGTCAAGAATAAACTTTTTTAAAGGAATAGCTCCTGCTCTCTTTATATTAAGCATTTAAAATAAAATTTTCCCGGTTTCTTTCCCGGGTACACTTTGTTCAGGTGGTTGAACGTTACAAAGTATTTTACTTATTTGTACTTGGAAAGCCTCAGTTCATGTGTGTAACTATGCCGTAACTCTCCCTTGTGGATTATAATACTTAATGTTCATAACGTCTTATCTTCGGAGCACTTTGTTAGCCATTTAATCACCACAACTCAAGGAGGCTCAGTGATTTGTCTAAAGCCACCGAGGGTCTCTTAGAGCTGGGGTATGCTAGGAGTACTGGCATGTCTCTCACTGTCTGTTCTAGGAACTGACATGAGGTGGGGACTTGTTTCAGGGCTGTGCAATTGTGATCTAGTTTAGAGATGATCGCATGTGCCACATCAGAGGTTTCAATTTACAAGCCTGAAGACGGGCCAGCAGAAGTGGCAAGTGCTGGGGACGTAGCACAGTGTCCTGAGGGTATCACTCCCAAATAATCCCTTTGCTTCCAAATCACTAAAGGGACCCATACTGTGTTCCCCTTGGCCAGAACAGGATGATGCTGCAAACGGGGAGAGGAATGGGAGGGATTTGTTGTCTGAGTGAGAGAGCTTAACTGGACTGTAATGTTAGCTTGGATAACAATTTTCTGTTGCAAAATAATAATGAATACTTCGATGGAGCTTTGCAAACATTAGCTCCCATACAGCGCGGGTGTTTTTCCAGTGCCCAGCGATCATCACTAGCTGGCTTCTGTGGGCCTGTGATATCCAGGAGGTCAGATGAGATTGTCGTAATGGTCCCTTATGGATTTAAAATCTATGTATTTGTGGCACCAATCCTTGTGGCAATGCCCAGTACAGTGACTTTATTTTTGTTGGGCTAGGTGATTGATGGAGATCTAGTCCCATTATGGGCTGGGTATTGCTGCAGTCAAGTCAGAGTTGCCTTCTGTTTCATTATTGATAGGTGTGTTCTAATTGGCTAATTAGTGTTTGAATAATTACCTTTCCTACAGGTTTTGAGGGTTAATCTTTCTAAAGCACCTTTTGCTCTAGGGCAAGCAGTTTCCCCTGGCTGTGCCTCACTTTCCTTGTCGGTAAAGTAACAGATTTCCATTTCAGAGATGTGAGGAGTAATCAGTTAATATTTAGAGGATGCTGAATAAGTGCCAAGTAATTTGCTCAGTAAATTATCATCCTTCCATCAAACTGATTGCAATTGGTCTGTGAGAGCCATATGGTCAGTGTAATTATTGCATTAAAATGGAGAATATTGGTTTATATTTTTGTCTTCTCTATGGTGTAAAAACAGAGTGTCTGTGAGCTGCAGCATTTCCTTACGTGTCTTTTCCAAGCAGTTGCTGCCTTCTGGATTGCACTTCAAAAAGTGCTCCTCATTTAAGGTGTGCATTGTTTGCCTTATGTTCTATATTAAAGCTTGTTTTTATCAATGTCCTGTTCTCAAAGAGATGAATTTAGGATGTCAGATTGACATGAGTGATGGAAGTAGGCGTTAGAAGGAAAGATCATAGTTAAAAGTCTAAAGGAAGAAGTGAGGACATATGTCATAGTCAAGAAATGAAAGAAATCCATTCTGAGTCTATGCCTTAGTAATTCCTCTTAGTCACAGCTGACTACTTAATCCATTATTTTGTAATGTTGAAAAAACAACTGTGAAACATCTTTTGTATTTTCTCTCACTTCTACACTCTCCTTAATATTTCCCTTCCTATCTTTTTATTACTTTTATAGTAACCACTAAAAGCTGTCTTGTGCTGGAGACAGGTCTAGATCTTGATAGAGTTGTACACTTTTTCTGAGTTCAACCCCGGAGAAACTGAAAGGATGAAAAGCATTGATTGTTTTACACACGTAAACCCTGATTCCATATACGCATATGCAAATGCTGAACTTTACTATTGTGAGTCCTATCCATTTTAAGTGGGACTGCTCACAATAGTCAAGTTAAGCGCATGCATAAGTGTTTGCAGGATCAGGTTGAAGAATATTAGGTTGTCTGGTATTAGAGGGGCTGCCTGGCACAATATGAGTCATCAGAGTTTAGGTAATGGGATGGCAGGGACTGGCATTATTTTGAATTGCTTGCATGCAGCTCTCCTCCCACCCCACCCCCAGCAGGAGTGTGAGAGATGGTGTCTGAAGTCAACATGAAGCACTGTAGTAAAGTACTGCTGATATATCCAACAGAATTTTTATCCATTTTAATGTAGAACGAACAGAAAAAATACCCATGGGGTCCATTAAAAATGTGGTGAGTGAACCTATTGAAGGATATGAGGATTATCACATGATGGTAAGTAATTCTTCTGCTTCAGTAATAATGGACTAATAACTTGATGCAAATACATTTAAACAAGGGGTTTAAATTAGAGCAAGGCCAAGGCTGACAATCTTGCAGCCTTTAGATGCTTGTAAAAGACTCACCCTTCAATTTTGTCTGCTATTACAGAGTAAATATTCTGAACAATATGAGCTGAATGCTGGACATGTCTTTGGTATACCAAACTGTTTCTACACAAGCTTTAAAGCCATTTCAAATCCTGTGGCTTGAAATGACAGCAAAGCCATGGTCAGAAATGTTTAAATTTTGGCGTATTTCCTAAAATGGTGTATCATTATAAACTTGGGGACAGATTTTCAGAAGAGCTCCACTTGTTGGATGCGTATTGGGTGATGAACTCTTTTGAAAACGCGGCCATAATCTGATCTGATTTTATGCATATTTAACAATTGTCTTTTCAGTTTCTTTCTTTGCAACAACACTTGTGTCCCAACCATTGGTGCCAGTAAGAATTCTACATCTTCAGCATTATTTTCCACTAAAAAAACTGTCAGAATAATCTTTAACTCAGTAAGGACTTAACTGACAGTTACAACTGGAGGAAATTAGTAGTCCTAGAGTGACCCTCCACCTGATCATTTTCTAAAATAAACACTTAGTGGTGAGATTCCTTTGTTAGAAAAGGATTTTATCTCCTGGTAGGTTGCTGTTGGTGTTACTTCCCCATATCTGGTTCTGCATTCATTTCTGTTGCATTCATCTTTCCTACCTGCCTTAGTGGAAGTAAAGAACTTTCCTACTCTCCATTTTAAATGTATTTTTTGAATCTCTGAAATGTTGGTATTGGGTTTAGGAAAGTGATACATGTCAGAAGAGGGTAATGCTGATTTGGGTATGGGGCTTTTTAAAGTCCAAGAGTTCCTTTTTTCAGTTCAGGCTTTTCTTTAAAAGAATATCAATGTAAGTGAACTTTTAATGTAGAGAGAAGTTTCTCAGACAGAAATTCCACTTCTCTCTTTGTAGGAGGAAAGGAGGAAATACCATGAGTAAAAAATTACTTCAAGAGGAAAGTGTTCCAGACCTTGTCCAAACGTTCCATTTGTGATCACTCAGGTGGAAGAGCAGCCTCTTCAGAATAGGGAATAAACTATTACTCAAACCGCAAAGATAGAGATTGTTGTCACTTCGCTGTTCTCCCATTTGCATCAGTCAAAATAAATAGATAATAGTACTTAACATTTAAATATAAAACTTTACAAAGTATTTACTGAAACTTCAACTACTACAGTGCAGCAGTCTGCATCAGCCCTGTGCACTGAGTTAACTGATTTTTTTCTAGGGGTTGTGCTGCAGATTCAGCTCTCAATGCAAGGCAGGGGCATTTGGAGGAGGCAGTAGTCGCAGTAGATGAATTTAATTTCAAAGTAAATGAATTGGCCATCCAGAATGTCTGACACCACCTGTTCTGTTTGTTTCCAGTCTGTAAATGCTACTCTGTTGTCCTTTTAATTTTGCAGGCATTTCAACTGGGCCCTACAGAAGCATCTTACTACTGGGTCTACTGGGTACCTACTCAATATGTTGATGCAATCAAAGACACAGTACTGGGCAAATGGCAGTATTTTTGAAAGCACGCTCACCTCTGGCACAGGAGACTGACACAAAACTAAGGACACTGCTGGGAGAGGCCTCCAACATCCCTGGATGTGACAGTCCTGGAACTTTATTAATAAAATATGATATAACGAGGCATTGATGGAAGCCAGAGGTGATGTTCTTTCACCATTAGTTTACTTTTAACTTAAAAATTTCAGCATCCCTTTTCTGCAGTCAGCTTCAATCATATTTAAAGCCAATACAATGAAAATCAATAAATCTTAATTCATAAAACGTTGTGTGTAATACACTTAAATCTGCTGAGAGTAGATCTTCCAATTTAGTTTTCAAAAGAAAATATTACAATGTATTATTGAGGATTTTTTACGTGATTTGAACAAAAGACAAATATTTTCATAATTCTTCAGTTACAAACAGACTTAATTTAGTTACTTGGTTGTGATTGAGAGTTTGAAAACAGTTTTTTAAATTTTAAACAGTATGCAAAATTGGGGTTTAGTAAGCCATATTTTGCTGGCCCTTTTATTTCAGGTTTGACTTTTAGTAGCAAAATTTTAACTTTTTTTTTTTTTTCTATAAACCTAAAGATACTCTGCTCCTCTGTTTTTTACACCAGCAGCTCTGGGATGATGCTTGCAAAGTTGCATATTGGGAGCAGGAAGATACCACTGTAGACTTTCTGTAGCCAAGATGGCTTGGTGCTGTTACTGTCCCATTTCATGCAATTGTAGCCATTCTGTGTTGCTTGCTTATCTCTGCCTCTTTCTCTCTTTCAGGGAGATTGTTTGTTTGTTTTTATCAGCATCTTCTTTACCTTGTATGTTGGGGTCCAAAATCATTTTGCAGCTAAGTCCGAATGCTGACTTAGTTGGCTGAGTTAGTAAATCTAGATTGCATTCTGCAAAGGACTCTTGGAGTCAGTGCAAATTGTAACAAAAATGATGCTAAAGGAAGTGAACCAAAGAGACCTTCCTATTAATTGTTGGGAGAAGGTGGCCAAGATGCCACTTTATTTGGATAGTGCATAAATAGGGTAGAATAGTCAGTCCTGTGCGATCTAGGTTTGAAAAGTCTTACTGATATAGTTCAGTGAGGCTTACAAAGTTTCGTACATGCACCCAACAACTGACCTTTATTTTTAAAAGGATAAAGATGATAAATCTAAGTTTCAGCTTTTCTTTCCCCAAGTTTCCAACAAGTTACTTTGGTTCTTTACCTTTGTTCCTTCTGAAGTAACATTTTTCATCTGTGTCTCATGACATTCTGCCTGTCAATTTAGCAGTTAAGTTCAAGTGCCATTTATCTCAGGTTTTCTGAGTGGACCCTCTCAGTCCTGGAAAGGTTCACATCCTTAATGGATTGTATTGCACAGCAAGACTGAATCAGTCCTGCTAGCCATTTAACCTGCATATAACAGATCACTGTTCTGATTTTTATCTCCTGGGTTTTTTTTAAACACTGAACACTTCAGAGTATTGCTTGATACATGTAGCTCAACATTTTTTGAAATTGGTAGCAAAACATCCTTCTTTAGCAAAGGCTACATTTAACATTTTCCTTGTTTATATTTCGTTTTCTCTGAAATAACTGTAGTGAAACTCAGCAGATACAAATTCCTGAATGAGTATTTTTATAAAGATAGTAGGGGAGGGAGTCAGTTATGGTGTGGGCTTTTTTTAAACATTGTTGAGAGGCAATTTGGGTTAAGATTCTCTATTTACCTGTAGACTATTAGTGGCAACATGATGTGTTTCTTGTTTGTCTTTCCAGTTTAAACATCCCTGCAGTATAAATCAGTTTTAAAGGTGTTCCACTGCCCACATTTATAAATTGGTCATATGCTTGTTATACTTGTAACTTGAGATACTTCCTTTTCATATAAAAACCAAGAGTAATGTGTCTTGTCATATAATATATACATTGTAACAGGGATTGTTCTGAAGTAGTACAATGCCAGTTTCCTAGAACAACCTCTGAAAGCTCTTAGCAAGTGCATTCATTAATTCCAGTCATAGAGTTGCTCTCAGTTTCATTACCCTTGGACTGTATGTAAAACTTAAATGCAGATATCATGCTTTTAATTTTCTAATGTCCAACGTTAGTATTAAGGCTAAAACTGCAGTATATGAAGGAAAGTGTATGTGTTGTACCTACACCAGACACTACTGTACCATACACCAGTGCATAGTAAGAGGCAATGACACACATGTAGCATTTTCTGTCCCTTGGATACTCATTCACCAATACCGTTACCCAGTCTCACTGACTCAATAACTATTAGCTTCCACTCACTGCCTCTCTTACTCCTGAACTTGTCTATAAACCCACTCATGCTCCCTTTCCCTCTCCTGTGCTTTTATTGCCTTCTCATTTGAAAGGCCCCCCCCCTGAATTCTGCCATTTTGCAACTCCTTCTAAACGCTCCAATGAACTCAGTGTTCACACTCAGTAATGAAACTGACCGCACACTACCACGAGTGCTTGTGGTTCCTGATGTGATAGTGGTGCATACACCATCTCATCACTTCCAAGAGAGCACGGGCACCTAGGACATGGAATCCAGTGTAACATTTAATGTTCCTATTAGCTCCTTCCCTGAGGCCTTTAATGATTCTACATTCTGTGCCAGGTAAAAACAATCACCGATATTTAAAAGGACTCTGTAAGTTTAAAAAGTCCTAGATCTTGCGTTACAAGCATCTTACATTCTTACAAATGAAGAAAAAAATTAAATTCAAATGTACTTGTCCCAGTTTATGTATCTTGTTTCCTTTTTACTTTCATTTGTTTTAGACTATTAAATCAATATAATATTTGTTCACCCAATTTCACTTTCAGATTCTAGGGGCAGAGTTTGGGTTACAACCCAGCAACGTGATATATGTCTAAACTATTTCTCATTGGGGGTTGGCTTTGGGGGGTTTGGCTATGTTTATTGGTTTAGAGTTTTATGAAAGTTTATTCCTAAATTTGATCTGAAGTATTAATTTTAAAGTTGACAGTGTCCCTTTAAGTTATCTCAACTCTATTTGGAGTGACACGGAGCTTTGTGTCTTCTGGTATTACCTAAAAAAGTAATTTAGTTAACTTTGTTCATAAAAGCCTAACAATACACAATTACTTCAGCATACATTCTACAGTCTGCTGAGTCCAAGTCCTAGATCCGTTTGCTACTCTCTGTCTTTACACTGAATTCCCCTTATGTGACCATGGGAAATTCCTTGCTGGATCCAGGATATCTATTGGTCCTAAGAGCGCAAGGAGCACCAGTGATGGATAAAGAGCGTTGGTATATCCTTAATTAATAGAATCTTTTATTACAAAATAAGCATTAGACATAAAGTACAAATAAAATCTATATTTCTAAACTGATCATTCATATAATCCTTCCATAGGGTGTTTATCATAATTTTTAACTATGCTTACAAACAATGCAAAGGTTGAGTTCCTTCAGTTATTTTCACCTTAAACCCTTTCATAGGGGGTTCTGTTCCCTATTCTAAAAGAATGTAGTTCTCATTAGCATTAAGGGACGTAGCACCCCATAATTTAGTAGTGAAGTAAGTGCTTTGCCCCACTTTTATGGTTACTGGCAAGCAGTGAAAGTACCTGGAATACAACTGAGGCTGTTTTTGGCAGGAATAAGGAAAGTATTTCCACACACACAGATCCTAGATGCTGCTCGTGTTGTCTGGTCAGTAGCTATTCTAGGTGCCAGCGCTTCTTTGAATTCCAGTAGCACCAGCACCTATAAGTGAGGAGCACCACTGAACACCTCAAAGTGCTGGAATCGGTGCTAGCATTACCAATTTCAGAGCAAGCCTCTGGGCTGCATCACTTTTGATCTTTCCTTGCCTAGATTTCTCATTTATTTCTGCTTGTTCTGAATATAGCATCCACTCCATAACTCTCTGCATCCCAAGTGTAAACACCTTCCTGATAGTATTTGCATATCAGTAAAACTTCTGTTTTTAAATTTTTGCTGGGCACAAACAGCTGCACCAATTCTGATGCTCAGTCTTTTTTGCATGAAGAATTTATAATACCTTTAAGTTTCCCATTTTCAGTTTAACCTTAAAGTAAATCATGTATTTTTCTTAGCAACAGTAAGTATGTCTCAAGGATAATGTAGTACTAGGATAAGGATGCTCTTGTGGTGATTAGTTGGGCAAAGTCACAAGAGAAAAAGAAAAAGTGGTTCAGGGGAAGGGTTAGCTCAGAAACTGGTAACATGCAATCCTCTAACGTGGAGCATGTGCACACAACCTGATCAATTATATAGATGTTTCCACACATTGTATCCACCATTTCATATTATAAGGGCCAAAGATAAACAGTTCATTTGCAATGCCATTTATTTCAAATGTGCCATATTTTGGTGGTGGTTTCTCCCTTTTTGTTTTACTGGTCTCCAGCTTTCCCTCAGAATAACTGGTGGTGCATCTATCAGGGCACCTGCATGCTCTTCTCAGAGCATACACTCAGTACTCGGATCCAGTTGGTTGGTGGTGCAAGGTTTGCTTTCAAACTCTCCTTCCCCTGTTTACTCCTTGCTCTCTCAGGTTTGCTCTGCTTTCCAAGAAACCTGATCGTTTGGAGCTTTGTCCTCTAGACTTTCACTGCCTGTTAGAAGTTGATTCTTTATTATGTTAATTGTCAGGGTCATTTTTTATTATACTTGAGGGAGGCAAGGATTTCTGTATCACTCGGTCATTTTGCCTTTCAGCAAAAGGTTTGCGTTGTGTGGCTCAAAGAAGTTAACTATGTCTTACCCATATTCTAGGCAATTCATTCTTTGGTTCTGTATGTTTAAAAAAAAATCGACCATGTATAAGTTTTAACTGCAGAATTATTTTAAAATGGCATATGTAAGTACCATATTTATGGTATTTTTAAATAATCTATTACCTATTTTTGAGGAGGGAGAGATGACAAATATTTAGTCTTAGAGTTGCACTGCTGGATTTTTTTAAGTGTAACCTTGACTGGTTATTCTATTGTTTTATTCTGTAAAATTAGTCTTATCAATTAAAGTTTGATAATTAAGCATTCTGTGTTTGTGATTTACATTCTACACACTTCCCTATAGAAATTAGTATTCAAAAATCATCTCTGTTAGAGAATGACTTCAGTGGTGCCAAGGCCAGAAGGGGCCCATTGTGATCACCTAGTCTGACCCCTGTATAACACAGGCTGTAGAACTCCCCCTCCCTTATAGATTGTGGTGGTGTTTTTTTCTCCCGTATGGCACTCTCCTCCTAGTTGTTTTTCTTCTTCAGGTTTTTGTGTTTGCATTCCATTTCTCAGTTTTTCTCTTGTCCGTTTAAATTTCATAACGTCTTTTATTGTAAAGAAACTGTGTTCTTACCAGTCACTGAAACTCATAACCCTCCAAGTTGTAATAGAAATTATCCTGGTACCAAGAATCGAGGTGTAGGTATGCCTGTAGTCTACAGCAGAGGGGTCATGTTGCAGTTTCACTGCTGCTACAGGCTCCTGCTACCCTTTCCCCATGCACAAATTCAGCTGCCTACGGACAGCGTTCCCCTGCTTGGTGTCCGGTACCCAAGAAGTCCGCATGCAGAGACCCTGTGGGCACTCCTGTAGCACAACGGCTGTAGGGGATGCTGGCTTCCACGCACGGGTGAAGCGGCTGGGTCATTTGTTGCTTGTACCGCCCCGTGTGTCCAGGAGGCATCAAACGCCGGCGTTAGCGTCGCGTCGGGTTCCCTTCGCGGGAAGGAAGGCGCCCCGCGCGCGCACACCCCGGCATGCGGCCGGCAGCCCCCGCAGGGCGACGCCGGGGGCTCGCACAGCCTAGGCGGGGCCGGGCCGGGGGCTGAGGTGGCGGCGGGCCGGGCCGGGCCGGGCCGGAACCCACCTTCCCCCCTTCCCCCCCCGCATCCCGGCCCGCCCGAGTGAGTCACGGCCCGGGCGGGGCTGGCGCAGGCCGCTGCCCCTCGCCCGGCCGGGCCCGGCCCGGATCCGCCCCCTGCGCCGCCCCGCGCCAGCCGCAGTCCGCGGGGCGCCCGGGCGGGATGCGGGGCTCTCGGCGGCGCTAGCGGCCTCGGGGCCGGCCCGCGACATGGCGGCCCCCGGCCCCGCCGAGCTCGGCCACCGCGATGGGCTGCGGGCGGCTCCTGCCGGGCCTCTGGGCCCTGGCCCAAGTGGCGCAGGTAACGGCCGCCCCGCGCTCCGGGGGGCTGGGGTCACCTCGGGGGGCCCTGGGGGGG
>ML675626.1:30401966-30495660 GCA_007922155.1 Mesoclemmys tuberculata | reverse complement strand
CTTGCCAAGAAAAGGAAGACAGCCTGTGGTAGCTGTTGGGCTGACGCCATAGCTCTGGTAGGTATGTCTACACTGCAATGAAACACCTGTGGCTGGTCCCCTGTGAACTGACGTGGGCTACTAGAGCTATACAATTGCTGTGTACACATCGGAGCCTGAGCTCGAGGGCCCTGTGAACTGGACTCAGCTGACAGACGGCAAATGTTTTATTGCAGTGTAGTCATATCCTTAGTGTCTGGAGAGACCTGTCCTGGTGTAGTCTTCCCTTGTCCTGTTCCCTAAGAAGCTGGAGTTCAGCTGCAGCAATGGCTGTAAGTTGAAGTCTATTACAGAGAAATCTCCAGGGCTTTGGTAGAAATCTCCAGCCCTTTTACTCCTGCTCCAATGAAATCTGGTTTAGTAACTGGTGAGCAGTCTAGCTTTTCACTGCCTGGTATAAGATTAGACAGAACAACTTCTGTCGTTCGTGTTGTTCATGCATGGCAGCCTGAGAGTTGTTGAATGTAAAGAGAGACCCACCCATTTAAGAATGCAATTAGAGTGCTTTGCAGCTACTTGGATTGACAGGCTAGTTGGATGATTCTGCAATCTGTCTCTGTGACTTGTGCAGGAGCTTGGGGCTGTGTGCTAGGGTCGGAGAGCCCTGTAGCTTGAGCATTCTTCACAGAACAGAAGGAAGGGTCTTTGAAGGGGACGTCAGAAACTCCCCAGCACCTAGGGAAGGAGGAAAGGTGCAGAAACCTTATAGTGACTGATGGCTGCTAAAGGGCCTTTGTGAAGTGACTTTGGTGACTCTCAGCCCTGTTTCCATTAGCTACAGATAGCTACATCGCAACACCCACCATCTCTGTTAGCCCTGTTTGTACCCTCATCTGCAGCCTCAGCACAGACCAAGGGCTGAATGGGCCATGGAGACTGACCGTGCCCTCTGGCACCTACAGCGGAATGAGGGATGGAGGCCTATTGTTGAGGTGCAGTGAGGGAGATCGTGCCCTGCACCTGTCCTGTTGATAAAGCGAGGGCTGTCAAGCCAGCACTAACTACTTGCAGTTAAAGGGCAAGGAATGAGAGACGTGGGGGAGAGAGGTGGCTGGCAGGGGAGTGCTTCTGCTAGGTGGGCTAGATGAGAGGGAAGAATGGAGAGAGGCAGGAGAGAACCAGTGGGTTGACTGAATGACAAGTTGTGCGGGGTGACGGTGCCTTTTATTTGTGTAGTTACAGCTGGGTGAGTTTCAGCAAACAATGGCTGCAGGGAAGAATGTGTGTCTTCACCACTGCAGCCTCCCTTGCTGGGATGGGGCCCCCGCTGGTTGCATGCACAGCCGTCCCCAGAGAGGCTACTGGAGGCAGTGGGCTGGTCCTGGCTCTTAGGGTTGCAGGTTTTTTTTCGTTTGGGTTTTTTCTGCCATATCTAGGCTGCACTCCGGCATCTACTTGTATATAGTGGACTCTAGAGAGTGAAAGGTGAGAATGGGCCACCAAGTGATAGTATGCAAGGCAGGTACATTGCTGGTGACCCATGAAGTTAGTCTACCTACTCTATCACCACTAGTGTAATCTCCTAGCAATGCCAAGAGACAAACAAGGGTCACCTCCAGATCCCAGGCCACTGTCACCCCTTTGCCCTCTTCCTGCAATGTGGTGCTGAACACAGCTGCTGTTCCTGCCACAGTCAAAGGAGACAGTGAGGATGGCAGAATGGCTTATTAACACACGCCTGTATGGGAAGCTGTGTAGTCTGATGCTCTGAGCAAATGGTCTGATCGACAGGAAGTTCAGATCCTAATTCTGATTCCTGAGCAGCAGGAAAGAGCAGGTGGTTCCCTCCTCTGCCCAGAGTGCCTCCTCTCCTGCCCATTAGTGCTGTTTGCTCACCGTTTCCTGTTTGCCAAAGGGTGTGGGCGGCTTGTGTGTGGAAGGTGCACTGTGTGATCTGGCACTGGCAGTGCAAGTAACGCACACACTTGTAGCATTGTTTCTGTGGAGGATTTGAAGTCACCATCTCAACATCAGGGTTACTAAAATCCAAGGCATTAAAGTCCTGAGCCATCATTGCTGGCATTTCTGGCAGGAAAAGTAGTCCAGCCAGTTAGCTTCTGTTGGGTCAGCTTGTGTCACCCTTTAGCAAGATACCCAGGAAATCTGATGTAGGAAACAGCCACTCCATGCCATAGTTCATCCCGCAGCAGCAGCAGCAGCAGGAGGAGGAGCCTGCTGAGGTGTAGATTGCACCTTGGCCCCATGTTAAATTATGTACTAATCGGAAGGGCAGAAAATAGGGGACTATTAGAGTCCAACCTATGGTGTGTGTGTGCAAGTATTATTTACAGCATGAGTAAATAGAAAGCATTTTGCAAATTCAGCAGGCAGTCTGCAGGAACCACTTCGCCCACTAGTGAAATGCAGTCACCTCTGGGGTGGATCATGACTGCTATTGACATAGCACAACAACGTAAACCACAGTTGAGGACAGGGAAATCAAGAAGTATCCCATATTCAAATGAAACTGCAGGGGAATTTTGGGAAGTGGAATGTAAATATCCAAACTGGAATTTGGCCAAAAAATCAGGGTGAACATCCCGACTCTTGGAGAAACTACAAGATTTGTAATAAATACAGGTTAAGAATTGAAGGGAAGAGGGTATTTTGTGTTTGATTCTTGTCTTGTATAACTGTTAAGTATGTAAAAGCACCAAGCTCTATAGATAGGTATTTCCAACAAATGTAATTAAATAGTGGATGGAGAGTCCGGATTCCTAGATTCAGCTCCCAGCTCTGGAATGGGAATTTGACTGTTTCCCAGAGCAGAGGACTGGAAAATAGGAGATTTGCTTCTGCTGCGGGCATTACCAGTCCCTATTAAATAGTCCATACCTCCAGCAGCACACCACCTTGTCACACTGGGAAGGGCTCTTGGGGGCTGGTAGGGCTGCTGACACAGGAAGGACAAATGCTACACCCAAAGTCTGTTCAAACCCTGCTTTCAGGGCATGGTTTATTCATCAGACATGACACTCAAAATAACACAAAGCTATTCCTCTGGCCAAAGCAAGCTGCAGGGGGCTCTGGCATCTCTCCCCCTGCTGCAGGGACTGCCACAGGAGCCAGCCTGCTTCCTGCAGCTTCTTTGTCAAATTAGCTCTTTCAGCCCTGTTAGGAATCACCTGAGCGCTTCTAACTGGGTCTTATAATCCCCTCTACCAGGCACAGTCACCTGTTCTAGAAAGGGCTCTGTCCCTGAACAGGGTGGGCTGGCCCCAAACCTCTGGCTTGTAAAGGGGCAGACGATCCTGTCACCAGGCAGCCGGACTCAGTAGGGAGAACACCCTCTAATAGCACCAGTTCCTGCATTTGGCTTTTCTTTCCGTGTCTCCCACCCAAGAAGAGACCCATCCTGACTCTGCTTCACTTATGAGACATGAGATTACAGTACTAGGTGGTATCACTTGGGGGGAACCCTCCTCCCCCATTTCTTGACCCATTGGGGCCAGAGGTGAACTCTGGGCTTAGCTGGTGTACTGTGGGATGCGGTTGGCAGGCCCGTGAAGTGGATCTTGTTGTAGCAGCCAGGCACTGTATTATCTTTGCTATGTTTCTGCCCTCAGTGGCTCACTGGCAGCGCAGTGACTATCCCAGAAACCCTGCTCTTTGTGTCCACCCTGGATGGGAACCTTCATGCTGTGAGTAAGAAGACCGGCGACATTGAGTGGACCCTGAAGGATGGTGAGCAGTGACCCTGAAGGCTGTTTATTTGGGGTCAGGTGCCCAGGGATTGCCATTGCCTGTTGGGTGTCCTATCCCAGAGTCTCCTCCGGGCTGAGAAGGGCTGGAGATGCTCCCTCCAGGTCACCCCTGCCAGCGCTGCTCTGAGAAGGGGACACTGGAGAACGACCCAACCCTTGTGCACGTCCCAATCCCAGGGGCCTTGCTGTTTTAAGGGGAGTACGTTTACTACTGGGCAGCTCCACACAAGCAGCTGTGACTGCTCTGGCCAGCTGGGTCTGAAATGCAAATAGATAAATGATCTGAGTGTGTAGCCATGTGACTGTAAATCCTGCTGTGCATGCTGCCACGTGGCTCCCTCTGGCAGGGACGATAGCAGAGGCATCTGATGTGTCTGTTTCTCTTTCAGATCCCATTCTTCAGGTGCCTGTTTATGTGGCAGAGTAAGTGTCATCTCCCCTCCTCTGGGTGTCCTTTGCAATAAAGCTTAGCACTTCTCATGCTCCCAGACCTTTGCAGTCACTGACTAAGGGACCCTCACTGATCCCTTGGGAGGTGCAGAATGAGGAAATGGAGACTCAGCAAGGTCGAGCATCCTGCCCAAAGCCACAGCTTTTTCGTAAGATCTCCTCCCCCCCACCCCTTTACTAGCACTGCTGCCACGGGGAGCTCTGTCACAGACATGATCTGGCAGCCATGTCATCTAACCTTGCTCACAATAGCTCGAAACAAAATGCGGGCAGCCCCTGAGCCCTGTCTAAACTCATGCGTCTATCAGTGATAGCAACAGCAGTGAACTTACTGAGATACCTGAGGCAGGCAAAGCCTCTGTGAGGCATTTGCGGGGCAGATTCTCTGCAGGGTCTCCCGAAACTTGCTATCAAAGCGAGAGCTATCCTCCCACTGGCTTTCTAGCGCTAAGCTGCTTGTTTCTCGAGAGGGCATCTCCCAAGCTGATTTTCCTGGCATCGGTTGCTCTTAGTTATGTTTCCTGGTCGACTTTCCTCCCCCAGAAGCCCTGAACTGCTACAAATACCAGCAACGTAGGACTCTCTCTCTCCCTCCCCCCTGCTGAATGTGCAGCCACCTCTAGTGGCAAATGTGGCAGCTAGCTAACAGCACACAGTAACACCCCACACAAGTTTAGGACAGAAAATGAGGAAAATTTCTGCATCCATTTGAAACTGTAGGGGGAATTCATGGGGGCAAATGGAGTGACTCCAGCTGGGATGTGCCAGGACATCAGAATAGCAGTTAGAGCACACTGGGGTAGATATGGAGCAACTCTGTAGGAATTGCCATATTGGACCAGACCAGGAGTTCATGTGGTTTGGTATCCTATGCCAGGAGATTCACCGGGAGATGTAACCTCCCCCTTCCCGGAGCTAACAGTCCTGGAATAACCTGCAGAGGGGGATCCTTACCCTAACCCCTGTGGGTGGCTGGCTTGTACCCTGAAGCAGGACATGGTTGATGCTTTATTCTCCTTTGCTTTTCTTCCTTTCAGGCCGGCGTTTCTCCCGGACCCCAATGATGGCAGCCTGTACATCCTGGGAGGCAAAAACAAAGAAGGCCTGATGGTCAGTGCCTGGGAAGGAGGGGTGGCTGGAGAATGCTGTCCTCTCTGCTTCCAGCCCGGGAGGGGTGGTTCATGCAAACTGGGCAGGAGGTGGCAGCTCTGCTTGAGGGCGTGAGGTCCTCATGCTCTTCATGCTAATCCCTGGCGCCTTTAGAATGGCCTTGGGGAGGCTCAGGGGAGGGGAAGCCGTGTGAGCCTCTCCCCCCGATTGCTTTGGCGAGTTGTCCCCACTCAGGATCACTCTTGTGGCTGGCTTGTTTCTCTGCACCGCCCCAGGGCCACAAGATTCTTGGAGAGGGCAAGATGGGGAGGAGGTTCAGCCCCCGGCCAGGTGGCTCCCCTGGCTCCTTGCCCCTCACAGGCCGCTGCCCTGTCTTGTCTGTTACAGAAGCTCCCATTCACCATCCCGGAGCTGGTCCAGTCCTCACCATGTCGCAGTTCGGATGGCGTCCTCTACACGGGTAGGAGCAACCCCTCTCCTGTAGGAGAGAGCAAGGGTTTTCTCTGTGCGTGAGGCTGCCCAGACTCCCTTCTGCGGCCATGGCGTGGGGTGTAGAGGACTTTGGGGTGGCCTGGTGCTGCAGGGGGTTACATGAGTGGGGTGCAGATCTGTGTGCAGGAGACACAGCTAACTTCTTGTTGGAGCCAAGCCTATGGGAAAGAAGGGAAAATAGCATGGGAGAGGCCCTAAGGAGCTTGGAGAAGTGGTGGCTCGGGTGGGAGGAGTGCCAGGGACATGGGAAGTTGAGAGAGAGCCATTTCTGATTTTTCAGGGAAGAAGCAGGACACGTGGTTCGTTGTGGACCCCAAGTCAGGGGAGAAGCAGACGACACTATCGACAGAGGCCTGGGACGGCCTGTGCCCCTCGACCCCCCTCCTCTACATCGGCCGCACCCGTGAGCCAAGCCCCTTTTGTGTTGGTTGCAGATGTGTTGGTGGCTCAGGGTCTGTTCCTGGTGTTTGGTCAGGCTCCCAGTCATCCTTACTGGTGGAGGAGGTTCCCAGTTCTGTGCTGGAGTGAAAGGCCCTGCTTTCCCATTATAAATGGGGAGTGGAGCCCTTCCATTACCTAGTGAAAAGGGACAGGCCCTACAGCCCTTCTCTGTACCTTGACCTCTTGCAGGAATTCCCCTGGGGAAGGCGCTTCTGAGCTCCCGCCTCTGTAATATCACTAGTTCAGTGTTCCCTAGCAGTGCTATGGGGGTTTTCCCTTCCAAAGCAGCTAGCAGGATGATCAGCATCTCGTTCCTGTTCCCCTGGCTCTTGGCTTGGGAAGGTCCCCCGTTCTGGTTTGAGCAGCCCCCTGAGTTCTCACACAGGGACACTAGCTGTTGCTCTCTGGTACCTAGAATATGTCATCACCATGTACGACACTAAGTCCCGGGAGCTGCGTTGGAACGCCACCTACCATGACTACTCAGCCCTGCTCTACGACGAGGCGTGTGATTACAGTGAGTCCCCGGGTATTGTAGCGTGTGTGGAGGCAGGTCCTGTTCTCAGTGCCAAGGGAGGCAGTCCCAGCATTCCAAGGGGGGATGTGCTCCCCATGCCTTCTTGGTTACGAGCTCCTGTCCAGCACTGCTTGCACATAGAGCCGTGAAGCAGTGCTGTGCCTGCTTGGGAGGCTCTCCATTGCCGGATGGATTGATCTGAAATCAGTGCTGCATTGGGGAGCCGTTCCCCCTTTTCACCTTCCCCACCCAAGCAGCATGATGGATGCACATGGTGGGAGGCAGGGGTGTGGGCAGCATTCAGGACTAGAGAGCTCGCCTGACTGGCAGAGCGGGGTAATGTGACAAGGCAGGTGGCACATGTCTGTTTCAAGCACTGTGCCAGCTGGTCAGCGCTCCAGCTGAGTGCCCTCCTCCTGGGCGGAGAGTCACTGACCCTTCTGAACAGCAGAGTAAAGGGCACACGTGGGGGTCTCAGAAGACATCCCCTTGGGCAATGTGATCCTTCTAGGCTGCCTTTGGTTTGGATTGAGAAGCCACATGGGGTGAGGACTGGGGCGGTTTGCTCCCTGCAATGAACCAGCAAATGGTCCTGGCATCAGTGGGCAGCATCCCCAGCCTGTCTGTAACTGGGGAAACTCAAGTGCCTGTGGAAGGGGGCAGGGAATAAGACCTCTCAGGAAGCGCCGTGGCACTAGCTGCCTCATGTCTCTGGCTAGAGATGGCCCACTTTGCCTCAAGTGGGGATGGCCTGGTGGTGACCGTGGACAAGGAGAGTGGCGACGTGCTGTGGATGCACAACTACGGCTCCCCTGTGGTGGGGCTCTACACGTGGCACCAAGACAGCCTGCGCCGGATCCCCCACCTCAACGTGGCCATGGAGACGTTGCGCTACCTGACTTTCCACTCACAGGACATCCACCTCATCAAGTGGAACTACCAGTCCATGAAGGACTTCTCTAGCACCAAGACCCAGCTGCTGTAGGTGTTTCAGGAGGGAACAGGGCGGGGCAGGAGGGAAGCAGCATGCTTTGGAGTGCTCTGGAGATGGAGCTGACGTTCTCGTGGCTGAGAGGGCACTGGCTCCCTGGGAACAGGCTAAGACTGGAATTTAAGCTAAGATCCATCAGATGCTTTTCCTGTCCCTCTCCACCTTGGAAGGAGCTGGCTGTGTCCCAGACCCAGGGGTGTGGCTGGGGGTGCCCCCAGCCTGTTGGATTGGGAGGTCTCACTGCATTCATGTTGCTCGGTTTGTTCTACGCAATGGCACGGACTTGAACTGATGCTGTCTCTGCCCCACAGGCCGACGCTGTACGTGGGGAAGCATGCAGCCAGCTTCTACGCCCTCACCTCTTTGGTCCATGAGAGCGTGGCGCTTGTGGTGAGTCTTCCGTCTCTTCGCCGGCCACCTGCGTGGCCTTGGCTGGCAAGGCGAATTGGTGCAAGTGCCACGTCTGCCCTGCCTGGTGCTTACTGATCTGTCTGACTCCTCCAGCCCCAGGGGATCACACTGGCCAGGATCGATGGCCCCACCACGGACGATGTGACAGTGAGAGAGTCCGGCGAGTGTGAGATTACACCAAGCACAGATGTCAAGTACCCGCAGGGCAGCATGAGCGCCCTGCACAATGAATGGTTCCTCATAGGTGAGAACTCCAGGGCAGGACAGGGCATTCCCTCTTGGAGGCTGTCGCAGTGAGGGTGAGCCAGACTCAGGATGTTCTTCACTGGGGCAGAGTAAAGCACCATGCAAAGCAGGTTAAACAGAGCCTGGGCTGTGATCTGCACCCGCAAGACACTGTAGTGACTCAGGGCTGAGATCCTCTCCTGGGAGATCATTTCACTGAACCCCTGACTCCATGCCAGGAAGGGCATCCTGTGTGGGCCTGGGGGTAGAGGCTTAGCGAAGGGAGGCTCACAAATGTACATGCAAGTAAATGTATCACTGCCCCCGATTTGCGTGCACAGCCATCATGCCTGGGGAATAGCAGCTGCAAACGGTAGGTGCATGTGTTGGCCCCAGTACTGTGTGCACGGTCATGATGTCAAGCAGAACAGTTGTACGCCGGCATGTTTGGAGATTGTAAAACAACAGCAGTGTTGCTGCAAGTGGCACCTCCAGCCGAGTGTGGCCAGGCTCTTGGGCCACAGAGTCACTGCCCAAGCTGCCACTGAAGGAGGTCTAGTGTGGGCCATTCATACTCCGTGGTCTGAGGCCATGGCCTCCAAGCGTTCCTTGCCCACTCCCAGGGACTGAGCCAACAGGATGTCACTCTGATTCCCTCCATGGGAGGGCCAGATGTTTCCTGTCCTGGCAGTGCCTCGGCTGGCTCAGGTTGGAGCGATGAGCACACTGACATGTGACTGGACAGTCGAGCTCTCTTCCCTTCCCCCACAGGGCACCATGAGCTGCCTCCTGTGGTCCATACCACGATGCTACGAGCCTTTCCAGAGACTCTGAGGAAGACGACAGAAGCCATAATCCCCACGAGCTCCCCTGCCAGGACTCTGTTCGATGACGTGAGTGGCGTGGCTGCCTGGGGGGCTGGGCCCAGCACATGGACTGTCGCACATGGAAGAATGTCTCATGTGCAAAGCAAGCAGGAGGGTGATGGTGTGCCCCAGCGCATGGGGGCTACTGAGGGGAGCAAGGAATTGGAGGGGTCCCCCATGTGCATCCCAGCCTGAGGGGGGTAGTAATGGGGGATGGAGTCCAGAATATAGGCCGCTTGGAGGTCCCTGTTGGTGTAACCCATTATCTTGGCTTTGTGTTGCAGTTTCTGACCCCGAACGGTATGGAGGAGCAGGCCAGCAGGGGCAGTGATGGGCGGTACCATTCGGACTCCCCCCAGGCAGAGCAGATGGAAATCTACCCAGAGTCAGGCAGCTGGGACCTAGTGGTCACCACAGTGCTGCTGGCCGGGGGGATTGTGCTCCTGGGTTTCGGTCTGAGGGTGAGTGCCTGTTTCTCCCTGTGGGGTCCCTTGCTGGCAGCAACAGGAACTGATTGCTGCAGAAATCCCACTGCAAGGGGGGTTAGAAGTTCCCTCCGGTCCTGCTTGCCCTGTTCCTTGGTACACACAATATGCTGGTTCGCTTGGCTGTACAGGGTGCCATGATGTTACAGTCGCCAGGCTCTGCCCACACTGTCCCAGAAGGATCAGCAGCCATTGATTAACCCTGCATGTGGCTCCTTGCCCTCCAGGCCTCTTCAGGGTCATGTTAAGAACCCAACAGAGAGATTCCAAGGTCTGCCTCCCCACAGCTCAGCTGGTGCAAGGGCCCAGAAGAAGAAAGCTCTGTTTTCCCATCACTGCAAGGAGTGTGTTGGCCACAAAGCCCACCACAGCTGGACTGTTTGATCCCAAGCAGGAGTTTGCCTGCTTCCTTCACTCTAACAGGGGGAGGGACTGTCTCATTGCTACCCTCAGGAGGGCAATACTGTCTCAGTAGCTTCATCTGCAACACCCACTTGGGCAAGAAACTGAGAAATCCATGCTCTTTGTGTCCTAGAAAAGACTGATTTCCCCAGGCCGGGTTTCTGGGGAAATTCTTCCCCCAAGCTCTGAGGAGTCAGTGGATGGGAGCCAGCAAACATCTTCACAGCTGTCACAGAGCTCAGGCCCATCCTCCTCCCAGAAGGACCTGCCCAACGGGATGGTCAGCCGGGATCTGTCTGTGTCTGGAGCTGCCGAAGGTTGGTACTGGTGAAGAGTGGGGAGGTGTGTTTCTGTCCTGTAGTCCAGTAGAGATGATGCCCGCCTTGTGGGCGGCAGGTTGCCCATGTCCCCTTCCCCTTCCCCAGAGCACAGAAGGGGTTGTGTTAGAAGGAAACGGCCAAGGCTCAGAGGCAGTACAAAGCTGTAGAGCTCAGGTCAGGACATCTTCCCCAAGGAGATGCAGAAGGGATGGTGCCCTCCGCCCCTGGATCAGAGGGGAAGGCTGTCACATCAGTGAGGAGACCACAGAAGCTAGTGCTGGGCGAGAAAAGGGATTGGGAAGGAAAGTAGAGCTGGGGCCTGAGAGGGAGATGGATGGGCTGTGGGTGAGGGGACGGCTAGTGATGTTAATCCTATCTGCACTCCCTGCAGAACCAGAGCCAGATGTGATTGTGGTTGGGAAGGTTTCCTTTAACCCCAAGGAAGTGCTGGGCCATGGAGCCAGGGGAACCTTTGTCTTCAGGTGAGTAGTCCGTCTCCCCTCCCCCGCACACCACAGAATGCCCTGGTTTTGGCTAATGCCACGTCCGGGTTGCAGGGGCAGTGATTGTGGCTCTTGCTGTTTCCTCCCTGGCGCTGGGAGCCCTGGGGGTTTGGCATGGTAGTAACTAGAAAGGACTTGACAGGGTGGGGTTGGCTGTCTCTGGGGCCTCTGGTAATGGATACCGAGCTTTCTTCTTCAGCCACCTGTATCAAATCAAGGCTGGTGGTTCCCGTTGGACTGGAATTCTGGGGCTTTTGTACAAAGCTGGCGGCTGCCAGTCCTGCCCTGCTCATATGTCCACACTTGGCATCAACAGGCCCTCTGCTGGCAATCCCAGCCAAGTGCTGAACTCCTCTCACCATCAGCGTTTCGCACACTGGAGAATGCCTGCACGACACTGTGCTACCCTGCCCATGCAGTGTCTGCTCGGTGGTGCACAGAAGGGCTCTGTCGCTTGGTTGGCCTGACACCTAGCAGAATCCCGCAGGCGGTTGCTGCAGCACCTTTCCCCAGGACCACACTCACTCCAAAGGCCAAGGGCACAAGGCTCAGCCAAACCCGGCCCTTCCTGGGGGCTGCAGAGGTTTCAGCCTCGGCCCAGCTGCCCTCATGCTCGTGGCGTCCCACTGGGGAACCTACAGGGACTAGTTCTTGGCGCTAGGCCAGAACCTGGATGGATCTTTTCGTGCATCCCTGTGGCCTTGAGTTGTCATGTGTTTGGGGTGGCTGGAGTGTGGGCCACGTGCTTGATGGGGCTCTTGCTATCTCTCCCCCCCACCCAGGGGTCAGTTCGATGGCCGGAATGTGGCTGTGAAGCGCCTTCTGCCCGAGTGCTTTCACCTCATCGACCGGGAGGTCCAGCTGCTTCGGGAGTCAGATGAGCACCCCAATGTCGTGCGCTACTTCTGTACAGAGAGGGACAAGCAGTTCCATTACATCGCCATTGAGCTCTGCTCTGCCACGCTGCAGGAGGTGAGCTGGCAGCCTGCTGCAGCCCTCCTGCTGTGTCCAGGGAGACAACACCCAAGGGTTGCTGCTGCAAGGTGGCTGTTCATGCCGCGTGACTCCTGCTCTATGTTTGCAGCACAATCCAGGTTGAGAGGTCCTCATGGAACTATACCATCGCTTGTTTGTCATCCTATAGTAATGGCCCAGTCTGCCGTACTACCATGTTCTAAATGTCTGAGTGTGGGCATGGGACCCAGGAATTCCTGGGCTCTACTCCCATCTCCGCCACTGACTCCCTGCAGGGTTAGAGCAGGTTGTTCCACTTTTTTACACCTGTTTTCCCACCTGCAGGATGGGAGAAAGAACTGCTAATGGGATAGTGCTTACGTCGCGCACTGTGGAGTTGCAAGGCACACCAGAAATATAGGTTTATACGGGCTAGGCACTGATTTTCATTCTCTTGCTTATTTGATCCCCTCTGCACTAGGTGGCAGTGCAGCTACTGCATCCTCATGCTTCCTATGCACCTGAGGCAGCTAATCTGGCACCTTCCTGCTTCCTTGTTTAGTCTGCAGAAGAGAAGAATAAGGGGAGAATTGATAGCAGCTTTTAACTACCTGAAAGGGGATTCCAGGGAGGATGGAGCTAGGCTGTTCTCAGTGGTGGCAGATGACAGAACAAGGAGCAATGGTCTCAAGTTGCAGTGGGGGAGGTCTAGGTTAGATATTAGGAAAAAATTTTCACTAGGAGGGTGGTGAAGCACTGGAATGGGTTACCTAGGGAGGGGATGGAATCTCCATCTTTAGAGGTTTTTAAGCTGCAGCTTGACAAAGCCTTGGCTGGGATGATTTAGCTGAGGTTAGCTGTGCTTTGAGCAGGGGGTTGGACTAGATACCTCCTGAGGTCCCTTCCAACCCTAATATTCTATTATTCTATGATTCTGTCAGGCCTCCAGTGAAGTGTGGTGTGGTGCTGCTCCTGTCTTTTATGAACGAAGAGGTTCTGCCAGGGGAATGTAGGTCTCAGACTCTAGCTTGGTCCTTTTCTTCTACGGCCCAAGATTTAAGCTGGGAAAAGATGTGGTTTATTGTTGTAGAAGGAAAAGTCCTAAAAATCTCTGACTCCAGTAAATGCAGATGAGGTGAACATTCCCTTTGGTTTTTCTCTCATCTGTTAGTATGTGGAAAGCCCCAGCTTTGATCGTCGGAGCCTGGATCCGGTGTCCCTGCTATATCAGACCACGTCAGGCCTGGCACACCTACACTCCCTGAACATAGGTAAGGGAGCTCTTTGCCCCCCGCTTTGGTTGGGGTGCTTGTTGTCTTAGAGTAAAAGGTTCCGTTCTAGTGAACTGTCTGTGAAAGGGAAATTCTCCAGCCCAAACTCCTGGTTCAGAATTTGAACTCAGAGCCTTCAGGTTCAGAGGCAGGACTGCTGCTCACTGAGCCATGCTGTGGGGCAGCCCTGGTGGCATGCAGATTACTCCATGGTGACAACCTGTCCCCAGCCTTATGGCTGCACAGCCTCTTCTGCAGGTAACTCCAGCTCACTCTGGGCAACGTTTCTTTCAGTTCATCGTGACCTGAAACCATGCAACATCCTAATCTCTGTCCCGAACAGCCATGGCCAGATACGGGCTGTCATCTCAGACTTTGGCTTGTGCAAGAAGCTGCAGGGAGGACGGCACAGCTTCAGCCTCCGCTCTGGAATCCCAGGCACTGAGGGCTGGATCGCGCCTGAGGTGCTGCGAGAGGAACCAGAAGAGAACCCGGTGAGTGTGTCAGTGCCACGTCCCCTCAGCCTTGCTTGCTGAGCACGTTTCCATCCTCGCAGCCTCCTCCTCTGCACCTACAGAGAATTATTTAATCTGCCCACTTCTAAGGCTCAAATTCTCTGCTTTGCTGGAAGGCAGCGACTGCGCTGGGCCTCCTGGAGGGTTGGAGGCAGCTACTATTGGAGCTGGCATGTCAGTTGCTGCTAGAGAATCCAATAGTTTGGCCTTAGTGACTTGGAACGCTTGTGTTGGCCCCCGTGCTCCTGCTCTGTGTGGGTGACTCTCATTTCATAGGCGCCTCTGGGAGCTGGAAGCATGTTTCATAAAACCTGGCACCTACCATTAATTTGAAAATCCCTAGCGAGGTGCCCAGCTCCCATTTATGCCTTTGAAAATCTCCTCTCGATATTTCTGTTGCAGTGTTAGCCGAAGGCTCCAATTAGGATCAGGTTCCCATTGTGCTGGGGGCTGCTCCAGAGAGAACTATTTGCATTCATCCAGCAGTTCTATCAACTCCGTTCTGCAGAGGAGCGTCTCGTCCCAGCAGGCAGCTATGCACTTGTATTTATCAGAAGAGGCCATTCTTGGAGCTCAGACTAAACCTTTAGCCAATCAAGTGCTCACGTTCAGAACTAAAGCTGAGGGGGCGGGGCAAAGGGCCCTAGACCACCCATGCTGAGTGCTTCCATGGCCTGGGTTGTGTTTTGCAGACGTGTGCAGTGGACATCTTCTCAGCTGGCTGTGTGTTTTACTACGTGGTGTCAGGTGGGGAGCACCCTTACGGGGACAGCTTACGGCGACAGGCCAATATATTGTTGGGCACTTATCAGCTGGCATGCCTGCTGGCGGAGACTCACGGTAAGGACCCTTCTCCTAGGGTGTCTGGATCTTTATAGCACTCCCAGCCCTGTAGAATCTGAATGCTGCAGTGCTGCTATTGCCAGGTCCCTCTGTAGCATCTTCCATCCAAGGACCTCAGTTCACTTTGCAGATGTTGGTTTAGCCTAGAATCACTAGCCCCTGTGAGGAAGGTAGGCAGGTCAGCATTACCCACCCCATTGTACAGTTAAGAAACCTGACCACAGAGGGATGAAATGATCTACTCAAGGTCACCCAGGAAGCCATGACCAAGCCTGATTTCCTGTCCCCTGTTGTAGCCACAGGACCAGCATTTTAGGTCCCCAGAAGATGGAAATTGCATTGCACATCCCCAGCAGCAGCTTTAGAGCCCTAGAACAACGAGAGAGGCCTGGTAGGTCAGATCTAGTCCATTCCCTAATGGCCAGGACAAGATTATCCCCAACTGTGTAATCTCCAGGGCAGAAGCTAGTCAAGTTGTAAATGTCTTGAGCAGTGGGGGTCCTCCTTAGCAGATGACTCTGCAGCCTATTAAACCTCACTAGTATTTCCAGCTACTCATCTGAAATGTTCCTTTGCTCCATACTGTGCCCCTGGGGAGGTATCGGGGAGTCTGGTGTTTAGAAGGAGCAGAACATGTTTTGTTTTATTTCATGACCTCGCTGTTGCAATGATCTGGGATACAGTCCTCCATGTGCACATCCCTGCTCTGGGAAACTACAGGAAGTATGCAGGACAGAGAGTTAGTGAAACGGTTTGAGCTGTGACTTGTCATGGAAGCCCTGGACTCTAGGTGTGGAAGGCTCTCTTAACCCCATGGGTGTTAGTAACCTGCTCTCTGCTTTCACTCTCGCATCCAAGACAAGGTTATTGCAAGGGAACTGATTTCAATGATGATCAGCAACAAGCCCCAGGAGCGCCCATCGGCCTGGCAGGTCCTCATGCATCCCTTCTTCTGGAGTCATGAGAAACAGCTGCAGTTCTTCCAGGTGCGAACCCTCTCGCTGAGCTCAGTGGATCCTAGTGCTTCTGTCCCCAATTCCAAATTCAGCAGTGAAAGCTCTAGTCTGTGACATCTGAAAACAAGCTGTTTGGAGCTTTTCCTGAAGCCCGGGATTCTCAGATGGCCCCTGCTGGCATGGTGTGCAGTGGTTGATATTTAGCTTAGGTTGGTTATCAAATCCACCTCCTGCAATGAATCTGCCTTTTGTGAACAGGGCTCCCTGTGTTCTGGGATTCTTTGACTGTGGGATCTGCTCCATGCTGCAGATTCTGTGTTTTCATTTAAAACAAGCAACCAACACTATTTCTAGCCCCTTCAGTTACAAAGATTATACAGAGGTGATCTCAGCATTACCAAAATAGTGCTGTCTTCCTGAATCTGCAGATAGCCTGAAACAAAAAGCTATGACAGGTGTGAACTGTCCCATTTAGCTCAATGAAGTATTGGCTCTGAAACCTAAACATGACAGTTCATTTCACTGCTGATCAGTTTTTCAGAAGCATCCAGTTAATGTGGTGATCCCACCAGGCCCAAGCTGCTTCCTGTACCTTTCAAGGTGTCAAAATCCACAACAGTACCTTAGCCAGTTATGAAATCTCTGGATCCCCCTTAGCTGCCCCCCCACACACGCAGCTTAATCATCAGTACAGAACTCTGCACACACTGTAAACTGAAAACGTGGAGATGGCATCAAATAGGTTGAATTTAATGCAAAAATAAGTCTGCTGCACTGATTGGATCTTTCATGCATGTGTTGATATAAGTAAAACACCCCACTTTTAATTTAAAAGAAGCTGTTATTGAATTCCGGGTCCCTGCTGTAGAATGTAGGTCCAGCTTGCTGCAAAGCACAGGGGAGTCATTGACTTTCATGCAAGGAGAGTGAAAAGCTTCCTCTCTGGTTTGGGCGCAGTGACCCTGCTGGGTGGAAGTGCCCTGGAGTAGAGCCATCTCTCCTAGGAAAAAAAAAGTTTCAAATACCTCCTCTCACCGTGAAGGAGGCTGGGTTCTGCCAGCAATCAGATGTCTTCTAGACCTCATTGCAGCCAACGGTGGGAGGCCTTTCCCAGGATCCTCAGGGTCCTAGCCCATAGGCCTTAGTCGGTTACAATCTTTCCTGTAGGTGGACAATGCTACTAGGTTCCATTGTCACCCAATGTTGAGCAGAACAAGAAATACGTCTCCTCAGTGTCCATAAGCCTTTGAATCATGTCCGCATGGGGGGCTCGAGTACAAAGTGCAATTTTCCCCTCTCTGGTGTTTAGGATGTCAGTGACCGTATTGAGAAGGAGCCTGCCGAGGGACCCATTCTCACTGCCTTGGAGTCCGGGGGGCACTCGGTCGTGAGATTAAATTGGCGAGCTCACATCTCTGTCCCGCTGCAGACAGGTAACGGCTCAGTGCCAGGCCCATGCTTAGCACTAAACCAGGGAACTGGTTCATGCTGAGCCATGTGGAGTGGTTGCATGGAGCTTTCCAGTGCTCATGTCATGTTCTCGCTTAATGAAAGCAATCGCTTCCTGGCAGCTGGAAATCCAGTGGCCAACACTGAAACCCATGGACCCAGAAGCTGGAGGGGGGTGATGAATCCAGCTAGCCCTTCCCCTCAACAGGGCAGGATTCTTCCATGTGGTCTCTTCTCCTGGGCTTTCTTCTGCCCAGTCTTACATGCCCCAAGGAAGTCTCCCTTGGGAACCTATCCCCCAGCACAGTCCATCCCCCATTGGAAAATGTTTCCAGCCCGCGGCCCTGTTAGCAAATCACTACAAAGGTCGAACATTGCTGATGCTTATTTGGGTGTCTTGCTGTTTCCAGACTTAAGGAAGTTCCGAACATACAAGGGCAGTTCAGTACGTGACCTTCTGCGGGCCATGAGGAACAAGGTACTGTCACCCTCCTGCAGCTTGGGGTCTTGTGTGCCCTGTGGAGTGACCCCATGTAAGTGTGTTTAATCTCACTGTTTCCCATACAGAAGCATCACTACCATGAGCTGCCCGCAGATGTCCAGGAAACTCTTGGGGCTCTCCCTGATGAGTTTGTTCAGTACTTTACTTCTCGCTTCCCCCAGTTGCTGCTCCACACACACACAGCTATGAAGATCTGTGCCACAGAGAGGCTCTTCCACCCCTATTACCATCAGCCGCTGGGAGACCTTGGAAATGAGCAGAGAAGCCACACTTGGGAGAGAACTTAGAGTGAAGGGCCTGTGCTGCCAAGTTCTGCTATCTGGTCCTGCCAGGGTGAATCCTGCTGGAACAAGGATGCCAGCAGATGGGGTTCAGCCAACATGTGCCTCTATTTTATTTTTTTAATGCAGAAATTTCTGCAAGATTTTATCCCGCTGACTAAGCTGACAGGACCTAGTACAGCTTCACAACCCCACCTGTCATCCTAAACAGGTTCTGGAGCTCCACTCCCCCTGCAGCGAGGCTGGATGGCTCTGGCATTCTGTGCATTAATGCCTACCTCTCCAGGGAAAGGCCTGTGGGGAGAACCCAAGGGACTTTTTTGGAGGTTCCTAGGTGGTCTATCTGGATGGGGCGGCTCCTTCAATCACACAGAGCCTGACTCCTCTTCTGTGGGGAAACGGAGACTGTGGATGTGGGGTTGAAGGGAGAGCCCCTCTCTCGGGAATGACTTTTAAATGAAAACTGCAGTTGTCCATGGTATTTACAGACCAATGCTGGGCAGACTGTGTTGGCACAGTGCTGCCATCCAAGGCAGAATTGGTACTTGCTGAGGTTCTGTAGCCAGTTTGCAGGTTCTCTTACTTCTACTTATTGCTCTTCACACGTGTGTTGATTAGGCAGGTGTGTCCCAGAGTGGTTAGTTGATTTCAATAAGTTTGTAGTTCCACTGGCTCCTCTCCAGTCCCCTGAATCGTCTGGGCTGGAAACCTAGAATGGCCAGTTTGGTCCTTCCCCTTGGCAGGGCGCCTCATGAGCCCCCAACCCAAACGCCTCCATTTACTGACTCAGCAGGAGACTGGCCCAAATTTCATGCATCCATCCTGCTCATTCTCTGCAGCTGTTGATCCTGAATCATTTCCAAGAATGAAAAATCTCTCCTGTGCAGAGGAATCTGAGCAAATTGTGATGCATTACGTGAACTTGTCAATGGGGCAAGGGCTACAAAGGGGAACTGAAGGTTGTGTGCTGAACAGTGATTTCTGCTTCATGAACATTCATCTCTGATCCGGGATGTCGCATCCCAGCTTTTCTTGGAGAACAGCACTCGCTGTGGGCTTAAAGCAGAGGGGAAAACACACCCAGGGTGCAGCCACTTCTTTCAAGCATAGGGCCTAGTCACTAAGTGTAAAGCTTTAAATCCGAACTGGATTTGTGTGACTCCAGAGCAAAGCCATCCCTGGAAGAGCATGTGTAGACACATTCATTCTCTCTCTCTCTCAGGAATATCTGAATGGATTTTATCCAAATGTAAAGGTTTGGTTTAAGCCCCATCACAAGACTCTTCAGCCCAGAAGATAATTATGGGGGGTTAGAATGGAAGAGACTTCTCCAGTAGAGCTGCACCGTGGTACCCATCACTCTGCCAGCTGCACAGAGACACTTTTTACCATTTTTAATTGAAAATGTTTTAGCCTGTTTATTTTTTGCCTCCAAGACCCCATCCTTGTGCCAGCCCTTAAGCATCAGAATGGGAACCAGCAAGGTCCTCTGTTGCCTCTGTGCATCTGCTAAAGCAGCGACTGATGCAGGAAGCTTCTCGCTGGTTCCTTTCCATGCTGAGCTGTTGGGAGCTGGGGCCTGTTTGATTGTCTATTTAAAACTTCACTGTGAATGGCAGGACTGATGTGGTCTTGACACTGGATACGGTTGTCTGCCCTAGGTGGGCTATATACCCATCTGGGTCTTGGGCCGGGTTTTTTGGTCCAACATCTGCAGAAGATGTAGGCCCACAGGCAGTGCTGCTACGAGAGGTTTCTCTCCCCACTGTTCTATGGCTGGTTAGAAGTAGCCAGGGCTGGAGTGGGTGGATTTGTAGTAGCTCATCTTCCAGGATACAAGCTTAGGGCCTGGGAGCGGGGGCAGTTCCTGCTGCCTCTTTTGTGCCCCACCTGGCCCATGAAAGGAGTGGGGTTGCCCAGGTCTGGAGGCAGGTAGGAGAGGATGCTATAGTGTAAGGGACATCCCAGCAGAATCCCTGTGATGAAGTCCCTTTGTCTGGCTCAGTGAAAAACTTTCCCCATTCTCACGCCGCAGCAGCCCCTAGCATCGCAGCTCCCAGGCTTGAATGGCTCAGACAGATGCCTGGTGCCACATCTGCATTAGTCATGAGACTGAGGAACCACAAGTGATTCTTTCCCCCCTTTTATGGGGGACACTGCTGTTCATGAGGAACCCTTTCTGTGCAGAGAGCCTATCCCTTGGCGTGTAAGGCATATCTGAGTCTCCCTCACTCCCAAAATCGGTACTTCCAATTTCTTTGGTTGTGAGAACCCTTTTGTGGCTGCCCCGGCATCTCTACAGCATCTGATCATGAATCTCTTAAGCAGAGAAACAGAATCTGACCCTTGCCCCAGAGAATGTTGCCCCTGAGGCGGTGGTAACATTTCCTGTTTTTCCTGCTGCTGGGACCCAGTGCTGGTCTGCCTGGAAGCAGAATTCTGTGTGGGCCAGGGGTCTCGAGTGGTGAACTACAGATGATAGATGTTTTCTCAAGGGCCTGGGTCTAGGAAGGGGAGAGGAGAGATTAGTGAAGCCTTCTACTAACAAGGCACACTCCAGGCCAGCAAGGACAGGAAAATAGCCTTTCAGCAGAGGTGGGATTTGGGTGTCCTGGAGGTCTGAGGCTAGGATTTCACTGCTGGGATGCAGCCCTGGCCAGATTTCAACTCATAGTTTCCACTGATCTGAACTGGAGCCTGTGTGGGAAGAAGAATTGATAACAGGTGTCTAAGCCCCTTCTGCAGTCAGCAGATAATTTATGCCACCAGTGCTGCTGCTGCTGTCTGGGGCCCCTGCCTGAATGTCGCTTGTTATCTCTGCACCCAGAGGTCTATGCTTTTCTCTTCCTCAGGGTGTGGGTTTTGTATGTTTTGAATACAGGTGTTGGGGGTCTGCTCCTTTGGTGACAATCAGTTTGTATCTGGTGTATTTTCAGATTATTTTATATGGCGGAGAACATTTTATACAAAATCTTGTAAATAAAATTTTTTTGAAAGTTTGTCCTTTTAAAATGGGAAATAAACTCAGCACTTAGGGCTGCCTGAAGACCTACTTAGGAGCTGCAGCTCTGAACTTGTTGAGACCACAAAATCTACATGTTAAGCCCTGCCACTGTCAAGGCCTTTTATACATTGGAGCCTCAGTGACCCAAACACTGCTCTGGCCTCAATTACAGACCTGCCTTCTAAAAATTTTGACCTGGGCCCAAACCAACTTGCTGTTGTCCTTGAGTGATTGAACAGATGATCACAAAAGGGGGTGTTTTCCTCCCAGGAAATTGTGATGTTTTTGGCAGAAATTTTGAATATTGAAAAATTGTGGACAAAAGCTGCATTTGGAAATGTCATGGTGGTGCATTATGTTCCCATTCTCCTTTAGAGGGCCTATGGCCTGGTTGGATTATCTCCCCTGATTCAGCAAGGTCTCTGTTCCTGGAGAGGTAGGCAGTACATCATGGGAGACGTAGTTTGGGTAGGGAGCTCGCCCACGGTCCCCCTACAGGGGAACAAGGATCCATTTCCAAATCTATCTTTTCTGAGAAAATCTGTCACTTGTCAGAAATCTTACGTGAATGCTGTTTTCTGTCAAACCCAGCTGTGACAGGAAATTCTTTGACAAGCTCCCTGAGTTGTCCCAGATTCTCCAGTGCTGAAGCCATGCCTCCCAACAGTGGGGGTTAAGGGGTTAATAACCCAACCTTCCACCCTCTGTGACAAAAGCAGTGAGATTTTTTACAGTAGGTGGATGCTTGCCTGATGCACACTTGCAGGCAGCACAGAACTGAAGGCCTCATCCTGGCATTGCTAGCTTCCAGCTGTGACAGTGGGTGCCACTTCCCAGGCAGAGCCTCCCTCCACCCCACAGGCTATGCATGGCTGGCCCAGCACTGCTTCTAGGAGCAAGATTTGAACCATTGAGAGCAACAGGAGAGTCCTAGCCCTGCTGGGAAAGGGTTCTCCAGCTCCCCTGAGGCTGGAAGGTTCAGGCCTGCAGCTGTAGTGCTGGGCAGTTACAGCTCCTCTCTAGCACTCAGCTTAAGGGATTTTTAATATGTTTCAGCCTCAGAAGAGCACTGTGTAACTCTGCTGCAGCTCCAGGTTCTCCACAGTGCGCTTGGAGGAAGCATCCTTAGGAACTGGAGGGGACAGCTGAGGAAGTCCCCTCCCATGGTGATAGCAGGAGAGTGGGAGCTGATCACCTCCTAGCAAGGACGTGATCCCAGTAGCACTGTCCTCACAGGCTCTCCAGGCAGGAGCTTTTCTCCCAATGCCCTGTGCAGACCTGCTCATTCCCCCTGAACAGCAGAATGCAGAGAGGGAGGGACACAACCTGTCTAGCTGGGATACCACTTCTCAGGGGGTGGAGGAAGAGAATCTCAGCTAGGCCCAAAATGGGCAGAGGATGGGATGGAGCCTTCCCCCCACCAGCCCAGTGCTGCAGCTTAAAGATGGGGGCAGATCAAAACCCTCCCTGCAGCTGCCCTGGTTACTGACTCCAGCAAGAAGCAGCTGCTGGTTCGTACCTGGTTCTTACAGCTGAATTGTGGAGGTCATGGGGCTTCAAGCACAGCCAGAGCTGATGGGAGGGAAGGGGAGTAGGGACCCCACCACCTGTTTTTCCCATGAAGGACCCTGATTGGGAGGAGAGACCAGAGTGCCCCTTTTACACAGCCTTCTATACACTCCAAAATTAAGTTGACTTACCTTAGCTCAACATCCAGCCACCATGGTAGTGACAGAGGTTTTCCTGTCCACACTATGTCCCCTCCCTTGGTAGTGTACACCCTCACCAGGAGCACATGCACATTTAGGGGGCGATTGACAGCATTAGAATGCAGATGCTTACTTGGGTTCACCTAAGCTGCTTTATGTTGCCTTAACTCTGTAGCCTAGACCAGATCTAAGACAGTTTCCCTGCTTAGCAGCCAGCAGAGGTGAGGTGGCTCCTTCCTGTTTTCTGGTGTGGCAGTCCAGCAAGCAATCAAGCCTAGAGCAGTTCTCCTTTGCTTAAGTGCCTGCCCTGCATGAAAGCTAAACATGTGGTCCTGGCCCTGTCCTAATACCATTCAGGGTGCTTGTATTAAAGCCCCCCAACACTGCTGCAGCATGAAGAGGTGGTCTCCCCACCCCCTATGAGGGAAAGGGAGGGAAGGAAGTCAGAGTGCCCTTTAGTAACTCTGCTCTGACCACGCAGGAGCTCATGCAGACTGGATGGGCACAGCTGGCTCAAAGGCTGCGGCAGCTCTGGGGAGAGCACAGTCAAGTAGAAACACACAGGAGCCAGCTGGGAGAACTGGTGATGCTGCAGGAGAGGCGGTAACAGATCATGGGCAGGTGAGTTCACACCCCCTCCCCCCACTGTTAGAGGAACACAGCAGCACAGGAAGGTTATTCCTTCTGCCTCCTCCTTCAGAGCAGGATCCAGTGAAAGCTTTGTCCAAAGTGGTGACTCTGCAGATTAAGTGGGACCCAGAGAGATGGGAGAGCAGGGCTACAGAGAACAGTCCTCACTCAAGTTATGTAATATACAAGAGTTTAATTTGGTGCAGATTAGTTTCAATGTTAAAAGGCTGATTGCTGAGACTCAGCATGTGAGCACGTTAAATATCTTACAGTCACTACAGGAAGGGGACAGGAGCATCACAAACACATACAAATAACTTACATCAGAACTCAGCCTTCCCCATGCTCTGTTCTCCAAAGGAGGCTGTGTCAAGGCCAGGGAAACTCAAGGGCTGGGAGGGATTTGCAGTTAGAAAAAAAGATATTTAATAAAATCAACTTTCTAATGGGTGCTGAGGGGCCAGTCTGGCCCTGGGCTAAAGGCACCAAAGCACTTTTTCCTCAGCAGTGGCCCCTCCCATGGCCCCCGTGCAGTCTGATGGCGCATGGCAGCAGGGAGGTGGCCCACCTGGGGGTAGATTACAGTCGGACTGGAGGGTGTTGCTGCAGCCCCTCCATCTGAGGCTGTAACAGTTTGGCACAGACACGGAGTCTATTACAGCTGGATTCTAAGCAGAGGGCTTCATACGGGCTGAACCGGACTTGGAGCTGAGCAGCTTCTCCACCATGGTGCGGGCATAGCGTAGCCGGCTGGCCAGCTCCTTGCAGCAGCCGTGCTCCTCGATCAGGCTCAGCTTGTACGTGCGGAAGTCCCGTTTCTCATCGATGTACGTGACAGCCGCCATCAAGGGGCACAGGATGATTTTAGTGTGGTCCTAGAGAGAATGCACAGAGCTTAAGTGGGCACTCAGCAGCCTGCGCCCATTGGTCTGCAGATAGGAAAGGCTGAGAACCCCAGTGCCTAGGTGAGCCACACCTTAGCAGCACATCCTGTGTGTGCCCCAGGCAGCGTCACCTACCGTGGCTTTGCTGCTGTGGGTTAGCAGGTCTGGGAAAGCAGTCCCTGCATTTGGTTCTTTTAAAGAATGTCAGCACACGGCAACATGGCCAGCCAGATCTGCACAGGTCACTTGGCAAGCCACGGCACGAAGGATTAATAAAGTACAGCAACCTGGATCAGTGAAGAGAGGCTCCCCCAGTGCAAGACTAGACATCTTGCCAGGGCGGCTCAGGTATAGGGAAAATGGACTAAAGAGCTGTCTAGTCCTGGGTCATCTGATCTAAAACCTGGCCTAACTTGTGAGCACCTGATATTACCAACTTCTGCATGTACCCAGGGGCCCCAAACTGGTCGGTGAGCTACTGCCACTGGAGGTTGTGCCCTGCTACCACCTGAGTTGCGGTCTGACCTGGAAGAAGTTGATCTGCACCGTGCCGTTGCTCAGGTGCAGGATGATGGCACTGCGAGTCCGGAACCAGGTGCGGAGGTAGGGGAGGCGAGCCAGCTCATCCCCCTCCCGCGGTGTGATGTTGGCGCCAGCCTTTAGCAGGTGCTCACTCATGTAGTTCCGGAAGTATTTCAATAGTGTTATCTACGGAGACAGGGAGGTCGGTTAGCTATAGGCCAGCCTGGGGCAGATCCTTGTTTCTCTAGCTGCAGGGCTCCACTGTGCCTTGCAGCCTTGGATCCACTGCCCTCTAGTGAAACCTTGAGGACTCCAGTCTGCAGGTTACCGTAAGTCAGAATGCAAGTTGAGAACAAATCCCAATTGTGTGCTGGGACAATGAACCTAGACTGGTTGTTCTACTTGTGGCCTCACTTGAAGCGATTTATTCTTTAGCCTGGGCTGTCTCCGGCATTGCAGAGAAAGGTCTTGTTAAGTGACTTTCTGTGAAGTTGCCGTCACACCGGGTTTTACAAAGTGGAAACTGACCATGAACTGCTACCAGTGCTCTTTTAGGAAGGGGGGAAAAGGGGAGCCAAAGACTTAGCCTCTCTAGCCAGACCTTAGATGTTGATCGTTTTGTCTGCTGAAGATAGCTCTGCACAACCCACTTGGGTTTCCAGTTCAGATCCACAGTGTGGTAGTGGGAGGAAGACAAAGGAACAGTAGCTCCTAGCTACTGTTAAATTTGCATCTCCAGAGTGACTGACTGACCTTCTTAGTCAACGTAGAAGGGTACGCTCTCACAGTAAAGTAGGACTCGGTGCTGTTTTGCTCAATGTACTGTAAGCTGTCCCCATCGTTGTACATAATGAGACGAGTGGAGTCATTGAAGAGAACCCCAACACTATTATCACACAGCTGGTAGCCTGGTTAGAGAAGGGAAAAACACGAGACCGTTGGACACTGAATGTCTCCAGCGTTGGGATGCTAGGAACTGGAGGCACATTGTCTGACTATAAGGATGCCTCAGCACAAGACCCCCTGTCCCTGCGCCACTTAGCAGCATCTAGAGCAGGAGTCAGCAACCTGCGGCACACATGGTAAAGGTGGCATGTGGCATTCTGGCCAGAGCCACACCACTCCCCGTCCCAAGCAGCACCTCACGCCCCGCTCTGCCCCGCCTCTTCTCCACATGGGCCGATCAGCACCCCTGGCTGGGAGTGGAACAAGGCCCCAGATCCCACACCACTGCAGCACTGGGAGACATACAGGGGAAGATTTGGCACGGCCCTTGCTGAAGATTGCCAACCCCTGGTCTAGAGCTTCTGTTCTCCAAGGCAGATGTGGGGAAACCTCCACTGCAAGAGTCAGTCATTTACCCAAGGAATGCACAGCGAGCATCCCTCTACACTGTACTGCCCCTGCTCAGAATGCAAACGCTGCCTCTGCAGGCCTTATTGGTCAGCACCTTCACACCATGGCCCTCCTCATCCCCCCAACCACCCCTTAGCTGGGCCAAAGGTGTTCAGTGCCTGCCAGGATGAGGATCTGAAATCCTGGGCTCTTCAGACTGTACAAGGTTGATGCGGGATGGTCATAGTTCCTTTGATCAGCTGTGTATTCTGTGCTGCTGTCAGTGATGGCGATGTCTGAAGCACTGCACATTGACTGACTAACTGGGTATAAGAACCAACTACATAAGATGGATGACTTGCAGCCTTCCTTTTCAGCCTACGTCCTTGAATCTCACCCTCCCTAGAGAGTTGGGACAAGTGGCGGAAGCGAATTGAACTGCCAGCAATGCCAAGACGCCACTTACCCAATCCGTATTTATCCGAGTAGTCCACCCATTTGCTAACCCAGAAGATGGGGATGCAGGCAGGATCCTCAGCCTCCTCTGGAACAGAAACAGGGTTTGTTAAATAATGTTTGCAAAGCAACATCTGAAAGTCTCAGCTCACTTGCTGGGTGCAAGGGAGAACCAGGTCAGGGGAGAGTAGCTCTTACACCAACTTTCAGCTTTCGAGTTTTAAAACCAAGCATCCCGTAGCACATGCAGGCTTGGAGGTCAAACAGCAGCATGTCAGAGAGCAAGGCAGGTTGTGCAGGGATCCTGCAGCACATCAGACCCTCCCCATGGCTCACCTTGTCTCACTAACGCCCTCTCCGAGGGTTTCGCTGCATTAACCATGGTCAGCTGCTGTAACATGTCAGCTAGGTGGCAGTCAACGGGCTCCCCCAGCTCCCGCAGTGCCGCTTCGTCTTCTTTTTCGTGGGTTTTGTCTAAGGCGGGGCTGTCTAGTCCTGAGCCAGAGGAGAAGAGCAGTGCGACAGCTGCATTAGTGGCATGACGGCTAAAGCTGGCAGACATTGTCAGGAGAAGTGAGATTTACCTTCAAACCCAGCGGTAAAAGTTCGCATTACTCACACTACAAGGCTAGAAGCAGATGCCCATCTCTGAAATGGACAGAAGTCCTGTTGATGAGACGACTGCTCCATTAGAGCCAGATTACAACTAATGCTACCGATGACCTAGTCCAGCCTTGGGGAGGAGATGGTCTTACCCTGCCAGTTCTTCTAGGGGCAGAAGCAGGAAGGAAGAGATGCTAGGGGGAAGCATCTTCCATTGGGCATTAGCCTCCAGTTTGGTGGCAAGAGGCCTGCAAAATTAAAGTGGCGCAAGGTCTGAGCTTGGATCGGGTGCTCTCAAGCTATTGCCGGATGGGAGGAAGAGCATCCAGTTCTGCAGTCGCTGCCCCAGTGGTGCTAGAAGAGCAGCAAGTTGCCATCCTGCCACTCAGGCACCAGCCCTGCCCAGTGCAGGAGGTAGGGAGGGCAACAGAGGAACAAGATGCCCCATGTGTCCTAGTTACCAGGATGCTCCATTCTCAGTATGTTCTGCGGAGAACCCTGCCCCGTGGCGTGGAGGAGTCTCTGCAAGAGGAGCCAGGGCTGCTCCTGTAGGGGAAGGGGCAATGCTGGATTTCCAGGACAGCATCCCCATGTGAGCTCACTAAACACAACTGTATGACACTGAGAACAAGCAAGATTTCACCTGTAATTTACTCAACATCAGGTCCCCCTCCTGTAATCCAGGGCTCTCTTGTAACTGCCAGACACTGGTAAAGCCAACACACCTCACCCCAAATCTTACCTTTGTTGAGAGCGGTAAGAGGTTTCCGTCCACTTGGGTCAAATCCATTGGGGGCAATGGAAAACCTAGGTGGGATGGTTAGACAGGTGGTGGGCAACCGGTTGGGGATGTAACCAGATGTGAAGAACTCATCATTCAGCAGTTCGTCAATAGTAGGGCGGGTGGCGGGGTCAGATCTCAGCATCTTCTGGATGAGATTAGCAGCTACGGGGTTGATGTGCTGAAAGGGACAGGCAGGGTTCATGAGTGGACAGGCCATGGGACAAGCATGACCTAGCACTGGTTTGCACAGTATGCACAATGGAAA
Organism: Mesoclemmys tuberculata; assembly: GCA_007922155.1. Taxonomy (NCBI): domain Eukaryota; kingdom Metazoa; phylum Chordata; order Testudines; family Chelidae; genus Mesoclemmys; species Mesoclemmys tuberculata. The sequence continues at coordinate 30,467,741 of ML675626.1, read as the reverse complement.
AGTCAACCCACAACAGGTGGGCCTCTACTGCTCCGAGCAAAGCCTGTGCATGGTCAGGTAGACCAAGACTTAATCCTGGAGGAGCTGAGGAGGGTTAATGTTATAGCTCAGTGGTTCCCAGCCTGTGGCTTTTCAGAGTGGCCCACAGCTCCTCTCCCACTGGCTGCAGAAGAGAGCCACTTCCTAGGGACCCAGGCAGAGCTTGTTGCAGGCTCCTTGCTGCAGCCAAGGAGATGGGAGATCAGCGCTCCCTTCCTGTTGGCTGTAGCAAGGAGCAGAACAAAGTGCTCTGCCTAGGTCCCTAGGTGCTGGGGTCCCTGCTGGAGCCAGAGAGAGGGGAGCACTGATCTCCCATCTCTGGCTGCAGCAGGGAGCTGCTGCCTTGGGACTCGGGTGAAATGTACGGTTTCCCTGCTGCAGCCAGGGGGATGAGAGATCCTCCTCCCTGGCTGCAGGGGAGGGGTTGGCTGCTGGTGGAGACTGGAGGCCCTTCGAGGTTGTAAAAATTATATTTGTGACCCTCAGGCCAAAAAGGTTGGGAACCACTGCTGTAGCTGGTTATTTCAGTGTAAGGTGCAAGTGAATTTTGTGGTTGCAGAGGGCGTAGCAGACAGGAGCAGAGATGGGTTTGATACCCCAACCAGTTCTTGACTCAGGATTTGAATGAGTCCAGGTTCATGAGCCCCTTATGTGCAAACGATACCACCCAACTCAAAATATTTTAATGGTTAGGGCCAGTTTGGGGAGGCTAGTCCCACCTCCCTTCCCCTGAGAAGTTGGCCTTTTGAGTTACGTCTTTCTAGGCCTTAAAGCAGGAAAGTGAACACAAATTCAGCTCCTTGTCAGGTGTCACCTCCTCTGTACGCAGGGTGCTGGAAGCCATTTCCACGTTGTGATGAGGCGCCAGAGAAGCCATTTGGCTTCGGCATCACTCAGTTACATTGGCTGTTTCACAAAGGCGACAAAGATCAGCCAGGACAGACCCACACCCCCATCTGCAGCAGGCGCCGTACCTTAGGGATGTTGTATTCATTCTTCTTAATTCGGATGTATGTTTCCTTTAGACAAGAGGTTTCAAAGGGTGGCTTTCCTACCAACAGAGTGTACCTGCATATGTACGATATATAACAGACTGTCACAAGTTTGCACAAGTGAGATCAGAAGGAGACCACAAGATTTCCATGAGGTGTCTTTTGCGGCAGCAGGCACCACCACGCACCCAGTATATGCAGAGCAGCAGACAACTATCTTTGAAATTTCAGTTACATTTCCAGTTCCCGGCTCCCTGAGAGAGGAGGTTGGAAGCTGGTACCCTCTGGGGGAATTCCAGTTAGATGGCACTTGGGACATGAGGTCTTTAAGGAGAAGCTTCAAAATAACCTCCCCTACAACTGCAAATGCAGGTGGGTGCCCGTACAGACAGGTGAACACACAACAGCTGGCAGGTGGAGGTAAGCAGAAAAGTTGCAGTGACGATCAGATCTGAAGAATCTTCAAACCCCAGTTACAAAGCAAATGAGCCAGGAAGGAAGCTGAGAATCGTTACCTACCTCTAACCCTCAATTACTACCTTTAGGGGAGTTGTCTCACTAGAGCAACCGAATTTGCAAACATTGGTTTTAAATTGTAACATTTTGGACCCACTCCATACAGACATTTGAACCATGTTAGCAGCATTCTAGCAAGAACTGTTACAATATTGTTCTTACTAGGAAATAACCCACAGGTGAGTCTCAAGTTAGCTAGAGCCTTAGGCCTGGTCTACATGTAAAAATTTGATAGTCCTAGCTACATTGCTCAGGGTTGTGAAAAGTGTCATGTTGTGGTTAGGTAGACTTAGCATAGACTCAGCTAGGCCAACGGCAGAATTCTTCCATAGACATAACTAATCCATCTCTCCAAGATGGATTAACTACATCACCAGAAAAACCCTTCTGTCAACATAGAAAATATCTACACTGTGGCACCAGAGTGGCACAGCTGCAACCCCATAGCTAGGCCATTGTAACAGACATACCCTAGGATCTGCAGGTACCAGGTCCAGGCTTGGAACTGGTTCTCTTTGTTTTATAGTGTCTCCTTTAAGAAAAAGGTTGCTCATACTCTAAGATTATCTTGAAAGCCTGGCACCTCCCACACTGAGTCTAGCTAACTGAATTGGCTCCCCTCAGCAGCCTGGACATGTTGAAGGTTCTAGTTTAAGGACACACAAACAAAAACCAAAGAGTTGCCATAAAACTTACATAATGCAGCCAATGGACCAGACGTCCACTTCAAAACTGTGTCCCTTCTTGCCAAGCACTTCAGGAGCTATATAGTTTGGCGTCCCACACAGGGTCTTCTTACGCTCACCGTCATATTCTACTTTGGTTGCCAAGCCAAAGTCCCCTTGAAAGATTTGGATCCAAGAATTGTGTCAGTCAGTGTCACACACCAGGAAGGCTGGTTTCTTTAGCTCAGTAGTTCTCAGGCTGTTGCTCGTGGACAGGCAGTGGTCATAGACCTTCCTGCTGAGCATAAAGTGGAAGAACTATAGGCAACAGCCTCCAAATCCTGGTTTCAGGGTAACTCCCCCTCCCCCGAAAATGAGACATTCTGATAGCGAAGCGAAGACGCTATCATTGGGTTTTGTGGTAGTGGAGGTTGCTGATTTCTCTCCCTTGTCGTGTGTGCTCAAGGGATATTTGCAGCAAGAGACTAAAACTCTCCCCCCTCTGCACAGGAGGATGGAGAGGAATGAGGCCCTGCCGAGGTGTCCATACCTATTTTCACCTCCATGTCATCGTTGAGGAAGAGGTTGCCCAGCTTGAGGTCCCTGTGAATGACCCTGTTGCTGTGCAGATACTGGCAGCCCAGGATTGTTTGCCGCAGGTAGTAACGTGCTTCGGGCTCGGTCAATGCTTTCCTGCGCTTATGCAGCTCCAACAGGGACTGGGGGCCAGAAGAGAGGCAGGACCATGAGCCAAGAGCCAGTTAGCCCCACGCAGCCTGCCTCTCCCTCCGGCCAGCTGAGAGCCCAACCCACCGCCGTGAAAACCAGGCACCCCTCAGCTCCCCTCACCCAACCCACGGGCCAGGTCCAACCCATGCTGCCTCCCTCACCCTTCCACCCCCTGGTGCCTGACTGGGGACGCTCCCCGGCCTCACCCCGTCCCAACGCTTCCCTGCCCCGCTGAGGGGAGAGTTACCCAGGGACGGTGGGGGAGGGCCCCCGAACCCCCGCCGCTCAAGGGGGCGACTGGCCCTTTAAGGCGCTTAGAACGCTCGGACACGGTGGAACGCACAGACACTGGAGCGTTTCCGGCAGGGGCGCCCTCCACCCCCGTTCCAGGCCCGGCCGGCGGCCCCAGCCGCGCGCAGGCCCGGCTCCCCGGCCCGGCCCCGGGGCTATGGTTACCGCTTGGCATCCGAACCACCCGCGGGGGCCGGGAGCGGCTCGGCAGCGCCCCTGGGCGGCGGCCAGGGACAGGTCGGTCCGACCCAACGTCTCTCGCCCCCGGGAGCAGGAAGGGGGCGGACGGGCCGAGCGCCCGCGGAGCCGGGGCACCGGCCGGCCGGCAGAAGCAATCCCGCCCCCCGCGCCCGGCAGCCCCCGGCCGCCCTCACCCTCCGGCGGCAGAGCTCCAGCACCACGAAGACGAAGTCGCCGTCCTCGAAGAAGCCCTGGAAGCCGACCACGTGGCGGTGCGCCAGGCTGCGGTGGATGGAGATCTCCATGGACATCTTCTCCTTCTGGTGCGGCTTCACCAGCAGCGACTTGGGCACGATCTTGCCCGCGAACACCGCCTGGCTCTCCAGCTCCGTGATCTCGTAGCACTTGGCGAAGCCGCCCTTGCCCAGGAAGCGGCCACGCATGTAGCTCTTGCGGGTGCGGGGATCCACCAGCACCTTCGGGATCTCCTTCGCCACCGGCCCGGAGCCGGGCCCGGGCCCGGCCGCTTTCCCGGGCTCCGCCGCGCCTGGCGGCTTCGGCCCCTTCCCGGCCACCGCGCTCATGGCCCTGCCCGGCCCGGCTCTGCCCTGCCCTGTCCTGTCCTGTCCTGCCCGCGGCTGCCGAGCCCAGCGACCCCGCGCTCCGCTGCACCCCCCGCAGGCAGCCCCTGCCCGGCTTGGCCCGACTTCACCCCGCTGGATCCGCGCCGCTCTGAGTCCCAGGCCCGCTCTCGTCGCCGGCCGCTCTGACACTGTAACAATTTTCAAACCTCGAGCCGGGGCGTTACAGCGCCCAGCGCGCTCCCATTGGCTGGCAGGATTTAAAATCCAAGCCGCCCGCCGCTAGGCACCATGGGAACGCCCCTCCCGCGCTGTTTAAAGGGACAGGCGCCCATCCGCCGCGCCGCGAGCCGGGGAGGGCGGCGGGGCGCTTCCAGCAGGGGAGGACTGCCTCCGCACGTCGGCCCCCAGCTGTGATCCAGCCGTGCCGCCGTCAGCCCCTCTGACCCTCCCGCCGCCGTGCAGCCGTGAGCCAGGCCGCCCACCCCCAGGTGCGGAGCTGAGATCAGCCGTCCCTTGCCCCCGTAGCGCACTTTCACAGCTTCCCTCCCAGTGTCGCGGGACGCGCCAGGCCCAGGCTTTGGGCTCACGGAGGATGCGCTTCCTGCAGCGTGGGAACGCGCGGCCTCTGCCCTGCCCCGCTCAGTGAGGCACAGACGGCTCTGAAGGGACTAACCCCACGCCTCACTCGTAGGGGGGCACGGCCTTTCTGTGCGGTGCAGCCACAGGCTGCTTGACCTTGCCCCGCCTTCCAGTGCCACACGGGCACCGAGGGCTCCCCGCGGTTCGCACCTTTCATGATCTTTTCCCTTTGCCTACGGCTCTTGCACCTTGCTCGTTCTGCGCCGCAGGAAGGAATCGGCGTTTGAATCGAACTGACTGAATTTCAAAACTCTCGTGACATGTTGCCTTAGTCAATAGCCATTTAACTAATGTGTGGGGACCTGGGGGAAATTGACTGTTTCACCGCTCAGCCCTGGCTTTGAACCCGGGGGGGTCCTTTTGTTTGTTATTTATCATAATACGAGAGAAAGTGCCCCACACACTCCCCAGGCTAGAGAACAGACCCCGCCACCACACGCTGCAGCTGGTGTTCACATGTAGGCACTCTTTTGAAAAATGGCTTTATTGCAAAGTCTTAGTGTATCTGAATGCAAAAACGTGGCAGCTTGTCAGCAAAGGAAGTTTTCGAGAGTCGTCGGAGTCGTCTCTCCCTTACTTTAAAGTCTCAGGCATTGGCCGCTGTGGACGGTGGGGGCAGTGGACCTGATGGATGAAATAATCTGCTCTGGAGCAGCAAACTCTCATGGGCTGTTCATTGGACAGTTAGTATGAAGATTAGGGAGTAACGGCTTGAGCTCACATTTCATAGCAGCAGCGGTGAATTCATTCGCGGTGCAAGTCTCCGTCCTTCATCTGCGCGAGCTGAAGCATCCAACCTTTCCAGGAAGATGGACATGAACAACTTGCTCGCTCCGTCTCCCTATTCGAGCCTTGGCTTTGGCTTGCAGCAGTTCGTGCCGTCAGCGGAGGCCTTTCCGCCGTGAGAACGACACTGGCACCCTCTGTCCCTCCAGGGAAATTAAACAAGCGCCTCAAACACCCTCCCCAGCCCTGCGCCACGGCGGGTTTCACCGAGCGCGGGGCCCTGCCGCCGGGCGCGGGAGGCAGCTGGACACGGCGAGTCCCGGCCTGCGGCTATGAAGGCTGGGCGCTGCTCAGGGGAAGGCAGCGGGCTCCAGCGCACCCCGGGCTCGGGCTACCTCCTTGGCGGCGGGGAGTTAGGAACCGGGCCCTGGAGACAGCGGGGCTCGTCCCGCCCAGGGGTGTCCGCAGGGAGCGGCGTCGGCCAGAGCTGCCAGCCGCACCTTCTCGCGGCCCGGGGTCCCCTCCAGCCTGGCCCGCAGCCACCCCCGACTTTGTACTAGAAACTCCGCTCTGGCCGCTCCCGGGGCAGCGGCTCGCCCCAGCGCGGAGACAGGAGCCCGCAGCCCGGGCAGGGAGGGATTTTGGCCCCGCCTGTTCCCGGCTCTGGTGCAGGCGCCCCCCGAGGGCCGAGGGGGTTGGAGACAGTCCGGTCCCGGCCAGGTTAGACCAGCCCGCAGGCGGGGGTGAGCGCGCTGCGCTCGGGGAGACCCGCCCGGCCGAGGCGCCCGCAGAGCCGGTGCCTGGAGCACAGAGCTGGAGCCCGGCCCACGAGCTGGGCCGGGAGAGGCGCGCAGGGACGCAGAGGCGGGGGCGGGTGAGCGGCGGAGCCCGCTCCGTAGGCTGGGGGTGACCGCTGGGCCGGGGCGCCTGCCCGCCCCTCGCCCCTGCAGCCGCTGGGGACCCCTCCCGCGCGGCTCTCGGGCCCGCCGGCCCTAGCACATAACGCAGCTGTGGCTCTTGCCGGGCCGGCGGGGCGGCTCCTTGGGGAAGGTCTGGGGCCGGCGGCGGCGCAGGGCCGGGCTGAGCCGCCCGGGCAGGTTGGCCTGGCTCAGCAGCTCCTGGAAGAGGCCGGCCACGTTGCGCCCCTGCTTGGCCGACGTCTCCAGGCAGGTGCAGCCCCAGTCCCGCTGCGCGGCGGCGGCGGCGATGCGCGGGTCCGGCTCGCCCGGCTCCAGGTCGCTCTTGTTCCCCACCAGCACGATGGGCGCCGGGCCCCGCTTGGCCTCCAGGATCTCGTCCCGCAGCCGCTGCACCTCGGCGAAGGAGTCGGGCTCGTGCAGCGAGTAGACCAGGGCGAAGGCGTCGCCGCGGCCGATGCAGAGGCGCCGCATGGCCGGGAAGCTGTAGCTGCCGCTCGTGTCCATGATCTCCAGGCGGAGGCGCAGCCCGGAGCCCGCCTCCAGCTCCAGCAGGTGCAGCTCCTCCACCGTGCGCCGGTGCCGCACCTCGAAAGCGTCCTGCAGGAAGCGGCGGATCAGCGCGGTCTTGCCCACGCCCGCCGCCCCGAAGAACACCAGGCGCACGCGGGCCTCGGGCCCCGGGGACAGAGCCATGGGGTGATCGGGGCGCCGCGCCGCCAGCCTCTCGCGCCCGCACCCCGCGTGGCAGCTGCACCGCGGCTGGAGCGGCCCGCGCCCGGCCCGCGCCTTTATAGCGCCCGCGGGCTCCGGCCAGCGGCCAATGGGCTCGCGGGAGGCGGGGCCGGGCTGGGCTCGGCCGGGAGAGTCACCGGCGCCCCCCCGCCGCGGTAAGTCCCCCGCGTCTGAGGGCTGGCGGCAGGGGCTGGAAGGGGCGGGGGGCGCGGGGCTCCGCGGGGAGTTGCGGGACAGCGCCAAGTCCCCTCGGGCTGCGTCCCCTCAGAGCCGCTAGGGGGCGCCCCGGGCCGGGCCCCCGGAGCCGGGCCCCGCTGTAACGGAGCCGCGGGGGCGGGGCCCTGCCGTCTCGCCCTCACACCCGCCCCTGCGGCTGGGCTAAGGGGGGCCGCGGGACCGAGCCCGGGGGCTGCATGCGGGACCCCCAGGCTCGGTAGGGGAGCGGCAGGGGCCGCTGGGTGTTGTGGGGAGCGGCTGCTAGGGCGGTCTGAGCCTCGGGCGAGGTCAGGGGGCCACAGAGCTGGGGCTGAGAGGGGGCTCACCAGCACCCAGGGAGGAGCAGAGGGAGGGGAGCCCATGGGAGGGAATCGACTCTTGGGGAGCCCCGGGGGAGGAGAGAGACTGGGCTCCCAGGCCATGGGGTGAGCAGGCCTCCCATCCACCATGGAAGATGTTGGAGGGGGCAGCTGGTCTCAACAGCTGGCCCTGAAAACACCAGAGTTATGGGGGCTCTGAGTCCCCCAGAAGACAACAGCAGGTGGGGGGAAGGGGTGGTTTTGTGTGCATGCAGGTGCTTTGCAGAGCCCCCATAAGCTCAAAATGCCATCTAGGCTGCAGGACGGATCTTGGCACCAACCCAAGCTGGGACTCCCCATCTGTGCCTTGGGCATGCTGGGGGGGAGGGGCGGTTGCCATGTTGATACTGGTTTGGCACATGTGTTTTTGCAACATGACCTTATTGTGACAATCCAAATATCTCCCCCCATCATGGTGCAACATCAGAGTGCAATATATGGGACAGAACACGGAGGGCATAGTGGACTACCTGTTTGATACCCTCTGTGCCTGCCCAGAGAGCAGATCCTTAGTAACAGCTCGAGGCCTAGATAATTGACGTTAATATAAAAACACCCTAAAAGTCACTTGAGTGTGCACAAACCCCTTGTATGTCAGGGCACCACTCCAGCCCCCTGGTGTGTTCAGGGAATTTTCCAGGGACAAGGTTTTCCATGAAGCTGTCAGCTACCCCCAGTGCAGCATTGCCATTGAATGCCCCTACCTCCCCACCATGTTGGGCATGAACAAAGATCTTTCACCTTTCCATCATGGAAACATCTGCAGGGAGTTGGGGAAACACAGCTGGCCTTAGTGCTCCAGTAAGGAGTAGAAATGAGCTTTGGAAAGAAGAAGGAAGGGTTTGTGGGGCAGAGGAAAAGAAGGGATGATGGGAAAGGAAAGAGCAGAACAGAAGTGGGGGGAGAATTACTGAGAGGAAGAGCAAATACGGGGAGACTGCAGCCTGGCCCAGAGCGGACGCCGGAAATGAGCAGCGTTTAGCTAAGCCCCTCATGTGGTTCACGTACAGCTCTGCAAATGCACACAGACTGTCAGCCGTTCTGACATCTTGCTTTCCTTCCCCAGAACTCTGCCATGCAAACAGGGCCTCCCTGGCTGAGGGAAGCATGCAACCTGTAGGGGGCTTTTGGGCTATTTACTGTCACACTTACCAGGATTATTTATTTACCTTCCCAAGAAAAGAAATTGCTCAATGGATTGTGTGTTCCTTCCCTTTGTATGTTCACTGTACACTGTTCTTCCTGGGAGTGAAACCCATGTCGTCTTAGTGCACTGAGTTTGCCAGACAATATATTTAGGGCCTGGTCAGGGGCTTGGCTGAGCCTTGTCTTGACTGGCCTTGCTGCATGGAATCAGCCTGTTGTTCTATTGCAAGAGGTTGTTTCTGCTTTGCATAAAATTATATGCTTGTAAAGCAATCAAATGTTAACACCCTAAGGACTTTCCCTTCTGTGGAAGATGACTCGCCACCCAGTCTCATCCCTCCTGAAGATTGCCAGGTTTGACTGGCCATGGAGGGTGAGTGTTTCTATAGTATAGCATAGGGTGCAGTGATCTTCATCTTCATCTAGATCCAAGCCGGTGACCTAGAGGTGAAAAACTCTGTATTGTCTTTGGGACAGGTGACCTAGACGGGGGAGAGTCTGTAGCCTGTTCCCAGTCCTTTGAGCCCATCTTGCCTCCTTCATTTTCAATGAGTTTTATAAAAAAAACTCATTTCATTTCTCATTGAGTTTGACATTATTCCAGTCAGGAGAAAAAATTGTGAGTGGGTGTGTGCAGGCGTGTGTCGGTAGCTCCAAAAAGCAACTGGCAGGAAGTGGCCCATGCCCATGGATGTATGTGTGTCACCGGCTCGGGCCACATGCTGAGCCCAGGCTACAAAGATGGCTTGCCTTGACTCTGAGAGTGAGAGGCAAGGGAGACACTTCAAGATCCAAACGACCAAAGAGTGAGTTCGCGTTAATATGCGCGCAAAGGGACAACCCTGGCAGGAGTTCAGGAAGCTGGGGACTTTCCAGGGGTTACGAACAGCAGCTGCCTTCCTTTGTATTTTAGCTAATACCATGACCCCAGCACCCCCTACAGCTGGACTGGCCACAACAAGCCGCTGGCTTGGGTAGCAGAAGACAGAGCTTTGAAATGTCTAGTAAGTGGGACAGGCAGCTAGTTTCCAGCTTGCTTAGGGCAGTAGAGCCGTCTCTAGCCAGTTTCAAGCATTCACCTTTAACCCATTTCCCTAGAGGATCAGCAAGGGAAAGGGGTGCGCCCCCCTCATCATACATCGCACATGACTGCACAGACTGCAACAGCTCAGGAGCCAGTAATGGTTCGGCAGTGATAACAGGGAAAGGGATCAAATCACCCTGCCCTGTCCCCTCTCCAGGGACCCTTCTTGGAAACCAAAGCCAGAGCTCTTCCCCTCTGTACTAGAGTTCTGTGAGCATCTGGCACCCCATCTGAGCCAACAGGATCTGCTTAGAAAGAGGACGGAGTTTAGGACCAGAACATCCCCTTCCCCATGGTGGAGGGGGAGCCCAATCCATCCTGCCCCGGGGGCAGGGAGCGTAGGTGGGAAGGGAGCAGACTTAGACTCTCCGGGAGCCCAAGGATCTGGAGGAAATCCTGGCTCCAATCGTAAAGCTCCGGGAGCGTCTCCTTTATGCTGTCCTGAGCCCCTGCCCCAGCGTGGCTGGATGCAATCTGAGCTGCTGCCTCTCTTCTGAGTCTTGTTAGATGATGGGGGTAAAAATACCAAAGCCTTGTCTCTGCTAGCACGCCTGCTGCCAGCAGAGCTGCATGGGAGTTAGGCAGAGAGGAGAAAACTAGTACAGACCTAGCTTTAGACTGTAAGAACTTGGTATTTTCACTCAGCTATAAAGAAGCCCCTATTTCCTTCCCCAGCCACACATACAAGTATGAGACAGTTTCAAATATATCTGGAAGAAAAATTCTCTTAACATACTGCCGTGCTGGAGAGAAGTGTTCCCCCCTGCAGCATGGGTTCGGGTGAAGTGAGGTCACTAAAACCACACCCAGGAAGAGCTGAGAGCAGAAAACTGACCAGTAATTAAACACACAGGGTGAGTCGATGAATGAGTCAGGAGGAAACTAAATCTTATTTGAAGGCCTCTCCATCGCATCACTCCTCTCTGTTCTTGGGGACCAATGACGTATCACGAAACAAGGCAGATTTAATAAAGGAGTGCAGAGGTGGAGGCTTCCCTGAGACCAAGAAGGGAGAGGGCTCCAAAGGGGAGGCATGAGACAATCCCGGATGCCCTGTGTTTTTTGGCGAGTTGGTGCTGCCCAGCAAGGGGGAGACAGAGAGGTGATACATCTGAGATACAGATCCTGTGATGGGCCATAGAGGTACCTGTCTAGGATATGGGAGAATGGATGGTAGAGAGAAGGCTATTTGGGAGCTCCTCTTTATCTCCCCCTCTGTGATCTAATACAATGACAAGGCAGCACACAAGGAAATTACAAGGCATCCAACTAAAAATACACCAAAGGAAATGCTTTGTATGCAGCGTGTGTCTAACCAGAGGAGTTTGCTGCTGCATGATATTGGTGAGGCAAATTGGTTTAGCAAATAGCCAAGGATTAAATATTTGTCGTAATAAGAATAGTGGGATGGTTCGCAATCTGTCACCAGTGTCAGTCCAGAGTGGCTCCATTGACACCCGGATGAGGGAGAGAAGGATCCGGCCTTTCCCGACGAGGAGCAGTGATGAGTTTGGTGGGACTCCAAGTGTTAACTAAGTCAAAGGTCACTGCTGGAAATGGATCCGGAGCTTCCCAGCTGTCACTACCTGTCCCTGAACTGCTCTCGTGGGCTGGACCGGAGGAACAGGAGCAAAGTTTGCAGGCTTGGTAAATAGAACCAATGCTAATAACTATTAATTAAGATTCCGTGAAATAGATATCTCCAGCATAGATCCCAGCTGCACGATGCACCCAAGATGATACAGCTCCAGCTCACAACCCACCCCAGAATGGGAAGAATCGATGGCTCTGCCTCTGGTTCTAGCCCACACAATCTATGGATCTGAGACCCCCTCTGCTCTGCTGCTGTGTCTTCCTGGCTGCCTCTTGCAACCACTGGCCCCAGTTTGGCCTCCAGCTCTCCCAGACATAATATACAGGATGGGGATGCTTTAAAGGTGACTTGCAAAGGAAATTTTCTTAAGGGTTAGGTGTTTGCCCTTTTTAGCTTTTTTTAAAATGGTGTGAAAGTTGGAAAAGATCCCTTCTGCAAGATGTTTTTCTGCTGGCTTTTTACTGTTGGGATATCCAGCATGTCACATCTGGCCTCCCCGGGTTCTGCTGGAGGACTTGTTGCAGATCAGACGTAACTATCGGGAGCTCGCCCACTCTTTAAAGAGTTAACCTCTCCCTTCGATTAGAGAGATCCTTTTTCCCAAGAGTGTACTAGGCATTGCAGGTAAAGACACGTGAACAAAAATATTAAATGTTCTGACCAAAACTCCGTCCCGTTCTCAGTGGTTTGGCTTCCAGGCTTTGAGTTTCCAGGGCAGATGAGACCTGGATTTCTCGAGTAAAAAACAAACAGAATCATTATTTATTTTTTACAGATTCCTTCCAGATCTTCCCTTGTTGCCCATAAATTAAGAGAAGACGCAAAACCCAAGCTCCCTTCCTTACAGCTTGCCTTTAAATCCATTGACAAATCTGTCATCTTGGTCTCTGTCTATTTGTTTCCCATCAGGAAAAATAGCCTCACTGCCGTGAGCTCTGCCACAGTGTGACCATTCCCCAAGCAGGGCAGATTAATATTGGCTAATTTCCATGCTGCAGTCCTACTGGCTACAGTGTCTAGTCAGCGCAGAGCCTCATAGCTCGGCCAGGTGAAGGTGACGCTCAGTGGAGAGTTGCTACCAATGGAGCACCGGGGGCCTGGCTCAGGAATGTGTTGGGGACCTACAGGGTGTATCAGCACTAGGCTTTTATGACAGGAATTTCCTACCAGTGGCAACAATTGCAGGAGCTGTGGGCAGTCCTGGCAGTAGAGGCCACCAGTGTTTGTACAGCTGTGTGGTCTGGATCATCTCAGGGCAGGGTTAGAGGACCTGGTGGCTAATATCCCAGGGCCCTGCCTGCACTAGACCTCCCTCCGTTGGTAAAAATTGAGGGAAATCCTATAGAAACAGCCTGCTGTGGTCATGGCCACAGAGCAAGTGCAGAGACCACAGAGCGAGAGGAGGTATCTGCCCACCAGGGACGGAGCGGGCAGAGTTGCCTGCCCTGAGAACTTTCTGCTCTCTTCACAGAAACGAATGTCTAAAACAGGACGGGGTGTCTCCCCTTCGTTCTGCAGCACTGTGATTTGGCCAGGTCTGCGTTTAGAGCTTTGCCTGGCACAGCAGTGCTGGCTGGAGGGTGTTTGTTTGTTTTTACTACTTTTCTAGATCTGCAGAATCCCTGGAGCAGACACAGTACAAGCAGCAAAGAAGTGCTTTGCCCAGGATAGCGAACTTGGTTGTGGGAATTCTTATAAGCTACACTGGCGGAAGCACTCTTTTTGTCAGTGTAAGCCAGGGGTGTCAAACTCACTTCTTATGGGGGGCCACATTTAAATTAAATTTAGTTAAAGGGGGCCACTAAGACACTTCATGCTCTAATCTAAAACCACTCAATGCTAAGACACAACACATCATTGTAGTCTGCTGTGCTTTAGGCACTCTACTCTCCGCTGAGAAATTGCTCCCGGCGAGGTTTAATTCGGCGGCAGAGTGACAGCGGGACTCAGGGCAGATACTCACAGGCTCTGCTCTCCGCTGTGAAATCTCTCCCTGGGGTGAAATTCGTCGGCAGAGTGATGGGTCAGAAAAAAACCAAGGCCGGAGAACACGAAAAACCTGGGACAGATTACACAAGGCGGCGGGCTGGATTCGGTCCACGGGCCAGATTACACAAGCCAGCGGGCCAGATTTGGCCCGCGGGCCTTGTGTTTGACACCTGTGGTGTAAGCTGTGTCTATAGCAGGACAGCGTGCTGATATAGCTACCCTGTCAATCCTTTCCACTGTACACTAGGCCTTCTAACTGAAAATGCCCGTCTTGTTCTTGGAGCAGAGATGACTGTTTATTTTCTGAGAGACGACATGGGTGAGGTAATATCTTTTATTGGACCAACCTATTTTGTGTCGCATGGCTGTCATCAGGATTTTTTGGTGGTCATTTTGGATTTCTTGCATGATTTCCAGGTAACTCTCCTGCTTTTTTTCCTTGCAATGTGTGGGAGCATGTGGTGATTTCTTGTCTGAGGAGGTCCTTTCTGGATTATGTGAGGTGCAGGAAGCATTTCCTTGGTTTCCCTGAAGTCCGTCTACAGAGCTGTTGAGCACACTTGGAGTTGTAGGTGGTGGTCAGAGGGTTCTAGCTGGTGAGACCTCTGGGGAGAATGGTTTGTTTGTTGCATTTGCTCAGGAAGTAGATGTTGCTGTGAAGTTTTGCTTCGTTTTTCTTCGTGTTGTGGAGTTAACATTTCAGACAGCAAAATTCGATATCCTCCATGTTGTACGCGGAGGTGTTGTAGCCATGTTGGTCCCAGGATATTGGAGAGACAAGATGGGTGAGGTAATATTTTGTATTGGGCCTCAGAGCTCCAGGTGGTGCTGCGGGAGGGGGGCAGGGGTCCCTTCCGATGTCCCAGGCTGTCTCCCAGCTGCTCTGTTTGCTGTGGGAGTTCTCATTGGAAGGAATCTCACTCTCCAGGCTGCCAGCGCTCTCTGTTCCTGCTCAAATATTTACCTGCAGAATTAATGAGAAGCAGTTTTCATTAGTCAGCGTGTGGAGGAGGTTCCCTGGTGAATGGCTGGAGGGAAGGAGGTGGCAAACTGTGGGTCAAGCGGTGAACCCATCCCTCAGCCTCAGCAGGTGGAGCGTACCGAACCCTGGCTGGGTCCTGCCACTGCTCTGGGGAGATGTCAGCTGAGACTGTCTGCCCCAGGGCTCATGTGGAGCCATCCCTGGGGGGCCATGGCCACAGCTCAGCTCCTGGGTCTCCATCTGCTGCCACCAAAGCTAAATGAAACCACAGTGGTTTCTATGTTCTCGCCTTCCTGGCTGGGAAGATCCTGTCCCAGAAGTGACCACGCTGCAGGCTGAGGGCCATGTTCTCCTCTGCTCCTGTGGTTGCACACGGGTGCAAAGAGAGGAGACGTCACCTGAGCCTGCAGACAGACATATGAGGGTGGAAGGTGTTAAGTGGTCAGGGAGGCTGCCTTCATGTGCGGGGTGGGGACTCCATCAGCCATGGAGGAGTTTGGGGACAGGGGCCAGACCTGCCACTTTGTGGATCTCCAGGCCTAACCACTGGCAAAGGGGGCTCATGGCTTTGAGCTTGTGAAGCCCAGAGGCTGTAATGGTGGCCGTGAAAAGCAATGCAAGCAGTCCTGTATCAAGGTGTCCCATTTGGGGGAAGGATTTCTTTTCCATCACCTTCTCCTAGGCCAGTTACTAAGGCTACCCACCAGGGGTTCTGCTTTGGGCTAGAGAGATGGGAACTGCCAGGGCCAGCTCCATGGACTGTTAACTCTGATCCCTAATGATGACATACCGGGGGGAGGGGAGGTTTTTCCCCAAGGCACCAGTGGGAGTCAGGTACCTAGCTGCCCTGGAATTTGATTGGAAGATAGGTGCCTATCTGCCTTCTGGGCCTTTGAAAATCTTATACCCTTGAATGTCAACAACATTGTTGATCATTTCACTGCTGATCTGTGGAAGAAACACCCAGCTACCTGAGGTTGTGAGCAGAGCCTGACGAGTACGCCACTGCTTACCCTCCCATGGCCTCACCCCTGATTTGCTGGGGTTCTGTGCACATTTCCTGCCTGGTCTGTGTCCTTCACATGTTGCAGAGGGGCGTTTATATGGAAGGCAGTTTGCACTAAGTGGCTTTTGCTGCTGTGTCTGGATCTCCCTTTGAGCCAGGGGCCTTTGTGGAGGTGGAAATGGTTGGGATGCCTCTAGCTAAGCTCTACGTCTTCCCAGTATCCAGTGGGACAAAGGGGGCTATGCGCCCTGATGCTGGGTCACTGACCTCTGGTTGTTGTGTCAGGATCTCATTACACCATTCCCCCAACAGCATCACTTTGTACCACAGCAGCACCAGAGGGGCACCCGGTAGGCGCCGGGTGCTGCCCTGAGGCCTGGACACATTGCAGAGCACAAGGTCACTCCAGCAAAGTCTGGACATTCCCACAAATAAGAGGAAGTGGGGAAGTCACTGTTTATACCCCACTGTCTTTGATAAATTGGTGAGGGTGGCAGAGAATATTCTGATAGCTATAGGGAGGGCTGGATATATTTGTAGAGCTGGTCTATATAGCTGCCACCCTTTGCCCCATGATATTGCAAAGTAGGTGTTTTATCTCAGGCTTGGGGCTCCATGGCTCAGCCATATCCTGCCCTGTCAGGTTCCTCGCAGCAGCAGACAGCAAATGAGACATTTCAGCCCTCCCAAACCCTCTTCAGGCTGGCCTGCCGCATTGGGAGCACAGGAAGGCCCAGCCCCTCCGCAGTGCACTCATGCTCTACAGTAATGTTTGCGAAGAGCCGGTTCTACAGCTCAGCACTTTCCAGAGCTTGTGCTGTACACAGGCATGTCAAAACCCAGTGGCAGGGAGAAGCCCAAGCAAGGCAGGATGTCTCCATCCAAGCCAAAGCCCAATCTGGACCTGTTTGCAACAATAGGTGAGAAGGTGTGGAACCCCAGGTCCACCTACATCCTCCTACATCTACGTCCTCCTCCCACCCCCAATTTCACTAGTCAGAGCTCCCTTTAGCTTGGAAGCTGCCTGGGCAGAAGCATGTCTCTCAGGCAGCCTGCCTTCAAAACACTTGCAACATCTGGCACATGGGACACACATTGCAGAGAAGCCCCAAGCAGCATTTCTCAAAATATGGGATGAGGGCATGACAATCTCTTCTTTGCAGAGGACGTCGTTTGGCTTGCAGAGCATGATTGTGAATGCGCAATGGGTGTGAGGTAACGACGCATGGAGGACACCATTTTGCCCTACTAACTGGTGTTCTCTGCACCGCATGACCTCGCGCACACCCTACGTTTGAGGTCACACTCTACACCATTGTGTAGAGCAAAATGGCATCCTCCATGCACTGTGACCTCACACGCAGGGTGTGTGCAAAGTCATAGTGTGCGGAGGACGACACATTACTCTTCACAATGGCAGTTGCCATGCTGTCTGGGGTCCCAGCAGGAAAGACTTCATTAAAATGGGGTCATGCCGGTGGAAAGTTGGGGAAACCCTGCCCTTGAGTGACCTGTGCACCAGCCAGTTCCCTGACGCTCAAGCATGACTCGGCCGTTTGGAGGGCTGGCAGCACGTCCATTTCTGTCCCGTGGCAGCGTTACAGTGAGGAGAGTCTGGGGTGCGGGGTGCTATCAAGGCGCTTGTGACTGCTCCCCAGAACAGGGCACGCAGAAGCAGGGCAGCCCTGGGGTGAATGTGCCAGCTTGGGATCCAGAGTCCCTGTGTGGGCAGGTCCCTGCCTCTCTCTGGGCCTTGCTTGGGGACCCTGTGTGGGTCATTAATGCCTGTGAGCTGCAGACAGCAGTCAAGGGGGCCAGGAGAGACTGCCATCTCCTAACGAAGCCCCGTGGCCAAGGCCCGTGCACACACCTGCACACCGGTGTGCCCCGGCACAGCTGTAGGTGCAGGTTCCTCGTTCTCTGCCGATTGCCATGCAGGGCTGCAGATGGCCCTGCTGTTTCTGTCTGTGGTCCGGGCCCCGCCCTGGCCCTGCCCAGCCTGATCCTGGGTCTCCTCTCCTGAACCACGCCCACTGGTTTCCAGGTCCCTTGCTGTTGTTTTCATTCCTCAGTAAGCCCTTATCTCTGCCAATGGGGAGAAGAGATAAAAGGCCTGCGGCTTTATTTCCTCCCCAGCTCAGTTTTATTGTCCCTTTTATGACCCCTGGCAGGGTCCCAGCTCCCAGCCTGGATTGTTTCTCTCCTGGCTGGTGTTTATGTACAGGAAGAGCCTGGCTGTTGTGAGCAGGGGTTTGTTGGTTTTTCCACTAGGGCTGCCTTCTGCCCGGCCCTGCCCCGTTTACCTTAGGGTGTTGACAGTGAGGGGCAGTAGCAGCTGGGCCTGCTCTAATTACTGAAGGACAAACCCTAACAAAGGTTCCCGCAGCTGCCGGGGGAGAAGGCAGGCTGGTCTTTGCCAGGGGAAATTACGGCAGGTTGAGCAAAATGTTGTGGCCAGACTGTTGGGGGTTGTTTTTAATTAGAGGATAATTAAAGTTCTCCCTGGGCCTTTAGGGCCCATTTCCTGCTGGCTTCATTGTAGGGAGGCTCCGATGCAGCAGTCGATCCCACCCCAGACACACACCCTGTAGCAAACAGCCCGGTCTGCCCGACTGCACTGTGCCGTGCTCCCTCCATGGGTCCCACCCCGATTGCTGCCAGGCCTGTCTGGATGGCGCTGCAGTCTTGCTACCTCTGCTTGTGACAAAGGGGCTCAGTCTCTTTGAATGCCTGGCTTGCACCCTGGCATCTCAGCCGGTTTTCCAGGTGCGCTTTTAGGAGAGATGTCTGACCTGCCTGGCCACATCTCCCATCTCACCGGGAAAGAAGGGAAACCGTTCAACTCGCTTTGGAGCCGTTATACCCTTTTCCCACTGATGGAAATTTTCCATGAGCCCCTCTCCCCCTTCACTCTGAATTCTCTCTGCTGCTGCCCTCTTGGGTGCCATTGGAAATCGAGGTGTGGAAAGGGAACATGAGGGAACATGAGCCTGTACGGTACTAGGTTAGTTAAAGCGCTAAGGCCCCTGGCTGGGAGCAGTCTCAGAGTCGTCTCCTGTGTGGCTGGGTCATAGAGCGGGAGCTGTCACACACACTGGAGAGCGGGGCGTATTTGCAAGTAATGAAGGAGAAGGGCTGAACTCTTGTCTGGCGCTTCCCCTCTATAGATCTTAAAGCATTTAAAAGGGTCAAGCACTTCTAGCCTCTGTGTACAGATGGAAAACTGAGGCATGGGGTGAGTCAGTCTCCCACCCCTGTAAGGCACCATTGGCCTATCTGAGCTGGGAAGCAGCCCAGGGCCTGTGAAATGTGCAGAGGGCTCTTCGGTCGGATCCCACAGGTACAGATAATCCCCTGTGCTGGAGCTGCTGGCAGCATCTATCCATATTGATTCCCCTCTGACTGGAAAAGGGCTCAGGTTTCACGACTCATGGCTCACCCCCTCCCCCTCCATGGAGTCGGAGAGATGGTTTTAGAGCAGTGGTTCTCAACCTTTTTGGCTCGAGGGCCACAAATATAAATTTACAACCCTGAAGAGCCCCCAGTCTCCACCAGCAGCCCTGTTCCCCACTGCAGCCAGAGGAAAGAAGTTCTCTCGTCCCCCTGGCTGCAGCAGGGAACCTGTGCGCTCCACCTGGGTCCCTAGGCAGTGGCTTCTTTCTGCAGCCAGGGGGACAGGAGATCAGCGCTCCCCTTCCTCTGGCTTCACTAGGGACCCAGCACATAGGGACCTACGTGGGGCACTTCGCTGTGTTCCCTGCTACAGCCAGGAGGAGGGGAGTGCTGTTCTTCCATCCCTTTGGTTGCTGCAAGGAGCCTGCACCGGCAAGGTGCTCTGCCTGGGTACTTGGTCAGCGGCTCCCCTCAGCAGCCAGCGGGAGGGGTGCTGCAGGCCGCTCTGAAAGACCCTGCGGGCCACGGGTTGGGAACCACTGTTTTAGAGCCTCCCACCGGGGAGGTGGTGGCTGTGTTGCAGCGCTCTCTGCTCCGGGGAGGGATCGGGAGGAAGGAGAGATGTCTGAGATGGACAGAACTGGGGGTGCCTTCTGCAGTTCAGTCCATCTCAGACAGAACTCCCATGAGGTTTCCCTTCTGTCCCATCTCTCAGCACATGCTGGTAGTCGCTCTGCAAGGGGCCGTGCTCTCGAGACCCTCGTTGCTCCCACCGGCCTGCGGCAGCTTGTGTCCCGGCGTTTGTGCAGCCGGCTGAGTTGCTTTGCCCCGTGCTCTTCCAGCCACGTATGCAAGAGCCTGAATTTGACCCCAGCCCCTTGTTCCTGGCCTCCTCTTTGGCTGAAGAGTATAATGGCCTCTGCTGCCATCGGCTGGGCAGCCCTGGCACACACCCGGTCCTTTGCGCCCATTGCTGCGTGCACCACACTGAGGGGGTTTGGTCTGGGCTGCTGCATGTCTGTGTTGTCTTGCACTGCAGGGAGAGGGCCCAGGCTTTGGCTCAGGTTTAAAAGACACGATTTTAGAGAGGATTATTCTAAGGTAGCAGCTCCCATTACCGCTCAGTGGGAGTCAGGTGCCCTGTGCACCATGGAAATTTCCCTCTTTAATTAGCCAAAGCCCCCTGACTGCAAGGCACTGGGGTGAGGTAGGGGTGCTGCGAGCCACAGGCTGGAATTGCCTAGGTGGTTGAATTGCTCTGGGCTTGTGGGCAGAGGCTTAATAAAGGCAAGAGATGCATGTTAATTTCTCTCCTCCGCTGATTCCTTGTGTCAGGGAGTCTCATCTGCTCAGGAACCGCCTGCATGGCCTGAGGAGACCTCTTGGCTTTGGGTTTCTGGGCAGCGTTTAGAAGCATGCTTGGTCAGAAGGGAGCCACAGGGCGTGAGGACCCAGTTGACCTCTCCCGGAAGAGAGGAGAGCCTGGCAATGTAGGAAGACCACTCCTGGCCCAGCACCAGCCTTCCTTAATGAAGCACTTGGAGGTCCCCTGATGACAGAGACTCTTTGTACAAAGATTTGTTTAACCCTTTCAGAGCCCTGGGTGGTGTTGAACACCTGCCACCATGTCCTTATCTCTCTCAGCATTTATACCAGGGTCTGTGAGCTCCGGGCCACGCCTGAGTTCTGTGGCAGAGGGGAAATGTTGCTCATGACGAGCCCCAGCTTCACCCGAAGTGGTGGAGCTGACTTCTTGTGACTCTGGTCACTTCTTGAATTAACATGCTAAGACTTGGTATGAACCTCTCATTGAGCATATCCATCTGGGCTTTTATGCCCCGTAACACTAACCACAACACCCAGCATGTACCCAGCTGGGCATAAAGCCTGGCCTGAATTCTCTGGGGAATGGCACTTTATGCCAAAGTCCTGGTCCAAAGCTGGGAAAGGATTTTCCCAAGGAATTCCTCAGATTGTGGGAAGTTCAAGACAGCCAGGGTAGAACATATAGGCCAGTGAATACGACCTACCCAGGTAAATGTCTTCTGAGCTGAACTCAGAGTGGGCAAAAGGCCCCAGCAGCCAGAAAAATTAGCAGGTTGCCCATGTGGAGGGGGTTAAAATGCACCAAATGCTCCATTTCAGTAAATAAAATCCAGTGGCAGTATGTCAGCTTGGGGGTGGAGGGGTCAGGGGGGTGTGAACCTGGTGCCTTCAGCATTAAAAAGACAAACCACGACAGATGAGCTAAAGGATTAATTCCCCTAGCTGGTAGCAGTAGTAGATTGGCCTTCCTATTGGGTGGGTCACATAGGAAAACAAAGACCTGCACTGTGCTAGCTTGGGGTACACAGACTCCATATGCAGACTGCAGGAAGTTCACAAAGTTCCTAGGCCCAGAAATCAAACTTGCTCTGATTGAAAACATGACTTGATTTGGCTGCAAACAATGTCCCTTTTTGCCTCTTGATAAAGGGATGCAGAAACGAGTGAGTAATGCAAATACACAAGTCACATAGGCATTTACTATCTAGCCAGTATTGACACACCGAATAATTGCGGCAGAGGTTATCATGCTGGGATTTTTAAGTATCTTATCCAGCCTTTCTACGGAAGTGAGAAATGAGTGTTTCTCACCAAGCAAGAGCGAGCTCTGCTGGCAGCACGGTCATTACTGGATCACCCAGAAACTCCAGATTCTGGCAGCGGAAGCGGCTCCCCCGAGCTGGGCATATTACCTGAGCAAGTTTCCAATGACCACTGGGGTGGGGGTAAGTGAGGCTGATGCTGCCCCCAGCAAACCACTGCAGTATCACTGCCGCCCTATGACCTGGGTCTGACTGGGGAAGATGAGGCAACATCTGTCCAGCGAGCACAAGCAAGGCAGAGAAACCCCTTTAAATAAAATGAGCCTAGGAGAATGCTTCTATCCCCTGTGGGGGCGCAGGGCTAATAACAGGCCCAGGGCTGGAGAGGAATCCTCACAACAGCCTTGCAGACCAGGGAAGAATGGCTCCCTTGTGCAGATGGGGAAATCTGATGCAGACTGTTTAAAGGACTTGCTCTTGGCCACACACCTAGTTTGTGGCAGAGGTTTTGGAGGCAAGGGACGTCCAGGCCCATATTTATTCCACTACCCCACAGAGCTGCTCAGGTTGTGAAATGTTGGTGCTGGAAGGGACAGGTGTGTGTGTGTGTGTGGTGATACTGCTGGCGGGGGCGGTGTGGGTGGAGCAGGGAGTTGTGGACTGGAGATCATGCCAGGATCTGTGCACTGGAAAAACAGTTCCGAGGTAGTCTGGTGTAAAGATGGGTGCTCTGGAGCACTAGTTCCAATCCAGACACAAATTCTGGAGACTAGACAGCTCTGGGATTGGGAAGAGGGGGTGTAATCTTTCATGTCGCATTCAGCAGGTCTTGAACTGCCCAGAGCCAGACACTGCATGGCCCAGGTGGCTGTGCTATGGAGATTGGCCTAGACATGATGGAAGTCAGAGGTGACCCACAAATATCTTTGTCTTCCTACCTCCGGCTCCCCCTTCAATGGGGTGTGCATGATAAATGCTACTGTGGTGCGAAAGCAATCAGAGGTGCCAATTAAATCAGCTTCTAATTGGCCACCCATGTCAATTAGTGGGAAAGGCCTGAAGTGGCAGGTTCCCATTGATTACTAATTAGACTTGTCTCCTGGGTTTGTGCCTTCAGCAGGGGTACACACTGAACCATTTTTGTAACGGATGATATTTGCCTGTTGCAAGTAAATTAAACCCTCCAATCAGACCTTTGGTATGGGCTGAGGGCAGTCCCCGTGGATGTTCTCGCTAGTTAGTGTATTTCTGCTAATTCAGCAGAGAGGGAATGCAATCATCTTGGACTGAATGGGACATTGATTAACAAAGGGCAGGCTCTCACTGAAAAGACACAACCCACTGACTGAGCCCTTCCTCCCTCCACTTAGGGAGAAGGGGCAAACGAGACTACAAAGGGGCTCTAATTACAAATCTCCTCCTGGGGACCCCTTTTCCTGCTACTCTTTGGGGTGCCCCTGCCAGCCATACCCAATCTCTGGGTGGCACTTCTGAGGTACAGCTCCAGGAGAGCTTCTAGTTTCTCTGCACCTACTGCTTACAAGAGGTCATCTTCCCTTCAGGGGCGTTCGCTCAACCCTCGCTGGGGCTCTGATAGAAACCAGGCTTGTTAGGACTAGGGAAAGAAATGGATCTAGTCTGATCTGCCCCAGAGCCAAGCGGGGTGGGTCCCTCGTATATGAACAGGAAGGGAACAGCCTTACTGCTGGAGGGCACTTTCTCCCCCCAACCACCCTTTTGGTCACGCAACCTGTCAGACACCTCCCTGACAGGCTCCTCTTTGCTGGGCCTAGACCTGCCATGCTGTTCTGGTTCCTTTGGGTGCCCCTGATTTAGTCTCAGATCAGGCAGGGGCTTCCCTGGAGCCTGTCTCCGAATCCATTCTGGATTCTGTTCAGTGCTGGGGGTAGCTGGTTTCTCTCTAGTTATCCTCTTCCATCTGTGCATCTTGGCACCCTGTCCCTCCACGGCTGCCTTTGCCCCTTGAGATGTAGATTAATTGTCTAGGTTGGTGGGACCCCCCACAACCAGTTCACCTCCTTCTAAAGGTGCTGGGCCCTTACACTGCTGTGATCTGTTGTTAACATGAAATCAAGCAAGAACCCTGGGCTGTAATGGTGTCTTGTGCTTGCGCTGCTCTTGGAGTGAGTCCTGGTGCCACTCCTCTCTCTCTTCACTCTGGAGGGCAGTGCCAGGGTTCAGGACTCTCTGCTAAGAGGATGTTGAGCCCAGGGAGGGCTCGGTTGTGGCTGTGTCTGAAATCTCTGCCTCTCCTGCCTTTCCAGGGACAGCATGCAGGATATGACAGCCTGCTGTCCTGCAGGCTCGAGTGCCCGGTGGCTGGAGAGATGCTGGATCCGTTTGCTGTGTGATCTCTGCTCAGTCTTTTCAGATGGAGAAAACAATTAGCTGACGTCACCTGTGTTCAAGGTGAGATATCGCTTTGCCCTAATTGCACTGTGACTGGCAGGTGTCTGCGTCGTGAGCTGAGTGACTGATACAGGCCACGTCCCCTCCAGTGGGGCCTCGGGGCCTTCAGATTCCCTGCCCCAAGGGATGGGTGCCCGAATCTTTCACTCGGTGCTCCCAGAAAAGGCCTAACCTCGGATCCTATCATCAGCAGTGTGCATGCTGGTGACACGGGGTTGTCTTTACTGTTTCCCTTCTCTCAGCGGTGTATCCGTCCATGGAAGGTGAGAGCTAGCCACTCTATTGCCTTCCCTTCTACCCGAGCACTGCACTGCACTAAAGGAGAGCAGACTTGTGAGGGCTCCTTGTGTCGGTTGGCCAGTGGACTCTGGCAGCTCTTTGGGGCAGGCCTGTCTCTCACCCTGTGCCCATGCAGCGCCCGGCTCCGTGGGGCCCCAGTCTGAGCTCGCGTTGCAGATGCTGCTGCAGCACCAGTCGTAACGAGCACTGGTTGAACCCCAGGCGTCGGTGCATTGCTCTGCAGGCACAGGCAGACCTATAGGCCTTCTGCGTGGTCTAGCCCCTGGAGGGGGGCAAAGCCCACATGGGCTAACATGGGTCACGCAGGTTTCTGAGGTGGGTGCTCAGAAATGCAAAGGTCATTCATGATCGTCCCACGCAGCAGCTAAGAGCCTGGTGCTGTTGGCATTACTGCTGAGGGTTTAGCTGGTGTCACTGTGGGACAGTGGGACAGTCCAAGGGGGAGAACCTGACAGGTTAGTCCTGGACTCCTGGCCTTGAATGCCTAAGCCCTTGCAAGCCTTTCTGGAGCATTGCCCTGCCCCAGGCTCTTCTCTTGGGTCCAGCTGCTCTGGTTTGGGGGTGGCTGTGAGCCCAGCATCCAGGCCAGGTTTCCATGTTGCCTCCCCTCAGACAGCAGCTGAGATGTAATGGAAAGCTTTCTGCATCGGTGGAGTCCATGTACGTAGGGCTATGGCGGCCAGCCGGCTCCATGGCAAGACACCGCGGGCGCTGGAGTGTCTCTGGGGCAGGCTGACCCGTGCACTGGTGAAAGCATTGTTCTCAGCAGAAAGGACCCAGGAAGGGCTGCGCTCTGCTGCAGGCCAGGACTATGGGTGTCTCTCAAAGAAGTCTAAGGGCAATGAGCTGAGCCCTGCTGTGCTTATCTGTGCTGGGACACTGCTGCAGTGCGATCCTGGGGGACATGCAAGCGCTCTCACTTGGGATCCAGGTGAGGGCTGATTTGCATTAATGTTTCTGCTGGGTGTGGGTGTCACGAATTTGTCGTTCTCAAGGCTCACACCTGCCCCATTCCCTGCAGTGTTCAGCCCTTTGTATAGGGACTCTCACATACTGGTGTTTTGTCCACCACCCACTCCCTCCTGGTACTAGCCCTTCTCACCAGAGCTCACTGGCCCTTGAAGGGAAGTGTGTAATGTTCTGTGATGGGTCAGACCAGGACCGGAAGGGGTTAATGCTCCATCCCAGAGACGGGCTGAGGCTGGCCCCGTTCCCCAGTACCTGCCAGCAGTATTAGGCCTGGGGGTGTAAAGAAGGGAGAGACAGATGTGGGTCTGGGGCGGAGCAGGGAACCTTGGGTGGGCCAGGCTCAGGCTGGCCTCTCTTGCGCGTTGGTCATGTGTTTAACAGAGTCCAGCCCTGGGAAGGGCGGGTTTGGCCCCATACAGGGCTGAGAGAGCTGCAGGCTCAGCTTCTGCCACGACCCCTCCAGCCTCCTACCCTGGGGTTAGCTTGGAGCCATCCCGCACTGGCTGCTGCAGGGAGGGGGTGAGGCTGGTGGGGTCACAGCCTGTTCTGGTCTGGCAGTGCCAGTGCTCCTGTGGCACGTGCCCCTGTGCTCGCTGGGCACTGTCCTGCAATGTGTTCCGGATACATTGGCCTTAACCAGGAGAACAGCAAGGGGCTTCCTATGAGCCGTACTGGGCGGCTCGTGCCTGTATCTGTCGGTACTGTGGTAGCGGCAGGAGGCCCCTGGCGGGTATCAGCACCCTGTTGTGCTGGCTCTGCACAAACACGCAGCAGAGAGAGTCCCAGATCCATAAGTGACGGCTCCAGCACTGCCAGTGAAATGGGCCGTGACACTACTGGTCCTTCATGCACCCTGTGGGAAAGGGCAGCAGGGCCGGGAAGGGCAGCCTCCGGCACCTCTCCTCCTGGTGTCAAAGCCTGTCATCTCAGGCTAGCATATGAGGCACATGGGTTGCTCTGAGCCAGGTTTGAGCTCAGTGCACGCAGAGGTGCTGCACTAAGAGCTCCCCGTGGCGAGTCTGGAAAGTGACTCTAATTCCTTTACAAAGAGCATCAGCTCTGGCAGCCAGGACCCAAAGGCAAAGGGACTGCAGCCAATGCGGCCTGGGGCGTGGTAGAGGGGCAGGGGCCAGTACAAGCCCGGCTCTGTCCTAGGCTAATGAGGCCAATACACATTCTCCACTCCAAAGGGAAGAGAAGGGTCCCCCAAAGGGCACAGGCAGGCTAGAACCAGGCACTTCGATTTCTGCCTCCCTTCCTGTGTGGCTGGGAACCCGTGAGACGGGGAAAGTTCTGAGTTTGTTTTCGCCATTTACTCTGTTTTGCTGTCAGCTTTTCCCCCAGTTTGGGACACGGGACTCACCCGGTCAGAGCCACGTGGGTTTTCACTGCTTTCACCCTCTGGTGGGTGTCCTTTAGCCCAGGGCTGCAGCGAGCGTTCACCCTGACAGGGAAAACCAACCCCACCCTCTTCTCCCTGAAATGCAAACAAGACACTTCTGTTCACATCAGGGTCAGTGAAGCGAAAGTATAAAAACAACCCGTGGACTCTGGGTCTAACCGCCCTGAGTCTAACTGTCCCCTCCCCGGTCTGGCAGCCCTGCCACCTGAAATACAGAGCTTGGCATTACCAGAGGGAAAATACCTGACCAAAGGTCAAGTCCTGAGTTCTGGACTCAGGCCGATTTCACTGAATTCACTGGGGCCTTGGCTTCTCCCTCCCCCTTTCCCCTTTGGAGCCCCCTTCCCTGGCACTAGGCAGGTCTTGGCCCTTGGGAAGCTGTGCTGGAACCATCTGCTGCTGCTGCTGCTTCCATCAGAGTGGGAGCCCTGGGGAGCTGGGATCGCACTTCCCTGTGAAAGGCTGCGAGGCTTTTATGTGCACGGCTGCCCCAGCTCAGATTACAGGACGCTGTGTTCTCGGGGAAGGAAGAACAGACCTGTTTTCTGCCCAGAATAATACTGCAGGGGCCTGAGAGAAGCTGTTAGGCGGCGACTTGACAAGGACAACACCCTCCTGGGATGTCTTGCAAAAAAGCCAGATGCCCCTGGTCACATGAGCCCTTGGCTTGGTCTCTCCATTTAAGTGCTCTGCAGACTGTTTCCTGGTGCCTTGCCAGGCTGGGGGCTAGGAGGCTAGAGACTGAAGTGCACCAAAATACTGGAGGGTCATTACATTTAACTGCAAGGGATCAGCAGCATTCTCTCAGGCTGAGTGCTCAGTCCCCCTGCCGGGAGTGGGCCACTTACAGCTCCATGTTTCTGCATAGCCCAGTCCTGGGGTGAGTTAGAGCAGCCATGGGGGTGCTCTAATTTACCGCAGTAGTGTATGGCCTCTACGGGAGCCCCCTTCCCTGGCATGCCTGCTAACCAAGGTGAGGCAGCTGGTGCAGGAGCTAGATCAGCTGGCTTTATGAGAGGAGCATTCTCTGCTAGCAAGTGACAGACTTTGTGCTGCCAGAGTGTGACCCCAGGATCAGGCCCTGTGAATGGGGTGAAAGAAGGGGGTGTGGCTCCCAGAGCAGCTAGTGGGCTGGTGGCAGAGGGTGCAGGACTCTGGTTCCTGACATTAACACTGGTTCCCACCTTTGTTTCAGCCGGGGCCCTATGTCCCATGCAGCGTGTTTGGTGTGATCTGTACTAAGTCAAGGGCTCTCCTGGAGTGCAGGAGCAGAGGGGAGTGAAAGCCCAGGAGTAGGGGACTGGGGAGCATAAAGAGACAGCTCCCACCACGGTAATTGCCAGTCGTGGGTTAGGGGAGCCTTTGCCTTGGGCTGCATCAGAGCAATCCGTCCGACTGTCTGAGGGACATCTGTTGCCTGGCATGACTCAGTTTGAAATCCCTGCCATCCCCACTGCAGATATAGGAGAAACAGAACAGAGAAAGCCAGGGGGAAAGAGATTCTACCTCATAAAAAGGAGTCAGACCAATGGTCCACCTAGCCCAGTATCCTGTCTTCTGACAGTGGCCAATGCCAGGTGCTTCACAGGGAATGAACAGAACAGGACAGTTATCAAGTGATCCATCTCGTCATCCAGTCCCAGCTTCTGGCAGTCAGAGGCTTAGGGACACCCAGAGCCTGAGGTTACATCCCTGATCGTTCAGAATTTACCTAATTCTGTTATGAAGCCATTTATATTTTAGGCCTTCATAACATGCCCTGGCAATGAGTTCCACAGGCTAACTATGCATTGTGTGAAGAAGTAATTCCTTATGTTTGTTTTAAACTTGGTGCCTAGTAATTTAATTGGGTGACACTGGTTCTTGTGTTATGTGAAGGGGTAAATAACATTTCCCTATTAATTTTCTCCATACCATTCATGATTTTATAGACCTCTATCTTATTCGCCCTCTGTCATATTTTTGCCAAGCAGAACGGTCCCAGTTTTATTTAATCTCTACTAATATGAAGGGTCTTCTATATCCTTAATCATTTTTGTTGCCCTTCTCTGTACCTTTTCCAGTTCTAATATATCTTTTTTGTGATGGAATGATCAGAACTGCATGCACTATTCAAGATCTGGGCATACCATGGATTTATATAGGGGCATTATGTTTTCTGTCGTATTATCTATTGCTTTTCTAATGGTTCCTAACATACTGTTAACTTTTTTAACTGTTGCTGCACATTGAATGGATGTTTTCAGAGAACTATCCATGATGACTCCAAGTTCTCTTTCTTGAGTGGTAGCAGCTAATTTAAACCCCATCCTTTTGTATGTATAGTTGGGATTATTTTTTCCAATGTGCATTACTTTGCACTATCAACATGAATTTCATCTGCCATTTGGTCACCCAGTCACTCAGTTTTGTGAGAGCCCTTTGGAACTGTTTGCAGCCAGCTTTGGATATAACTATCTTCTGTAGACTTCACCACTTCACCGTTCACCCCCTTTTCTAGATCATTCGTGAATATGATGAGAACAGCATAGGTCTCAGTACAGATTTTTGGGGAACACTGCTATTTACCTCTTTCTGTTGTGAAAGCTGACCACTTATTCCCAGCCTCTGTTTTCTATCTTTTAACTAGTTTTAGATCCACAAGAAGTCATTCCCTCTCATCCCATGACTGCTTATTTTGTTTAGGGACCTTGTCAAAGACTTTTTGAAAGTCCAAGTACAATATATCAGCTGAATCGCCCTTATCCACATGCTTGTTGATACCCTCAAAGAATCCTGACAGATTGGTGAGGCAATGATTCCCCTTTACAAAAGCTGTGTTGACTCTTCCCCAATGTATTGTGTTCATCTCTGTCTGATCATTCTGTTCTTTACTATAGATTCAACCAATTTTCTTTGAACTGAAGTTAGGCTTAGCCAGGATTGCCTCTGGAGCCTTTACAAAAATCGGTACAAACGCTGATTTAAGCGATAGTTTACACACCACAGTTAGTAGTTCTGCAATTTCATATTTGAGGTCCTTCAGAAGTTGTGGGTCAAAACCATCCGATTCTAGTGACTTATTACTGTTTAATGTATCAATTCGTTCAAAAAACTCCTCTAGTGACACATCGATCTGGGAGTTCCTCAGATTTGTCACCTAAAAAGGAATGGCTCAGTTGTAGGAATCTTGCTCACATCCTCTGCAGTGAAGACCAATGCAAAGAATTCATTCATTCCTCTTCACAGGTTGAGTGAAATCTAATGATAGATTATATCACCAGTTTGGGGTGTCTGTCCTATTTTCTGACAGTCTGTCCTGAGTTTGGCATTCTTAACTGTGAGCCACCCCAGGCAGCATAACAGAAGCATCTTCACTTACAGCCAGTGCAGCTGCATTGCTGCAGTGTTATAAGTGTAGACCAGCCCTAAAGCAAAGATCTCTAGGGGTTTCCCCGGGCTCTGCCCCGAAGGACACTTTAAACTGACAGATTACCACATCTCTGCCACCTTTAGGAACCACAGATGGTAACTCATGTATGTGCATATGTTTGCTTGCTTTGACCAGTAAATAACTTCCTTGAGTGCTCTTTTAGCACCTTGATCATCTGGTGGCCCTCTGATTGGCAGGCTTCCTACTTCTGATGTATTTAAAAAGATTTGCTATTAGTTTTTGTCTTTTGATAGTTCCTCTTCAGATCCTTTTTTGGCTTGTCTAATTATACTTGTCTTGCCAGAATTTTATTCTCCTTTCTATTTTCCTCATTAGGATTTGACTGCCAATGTTTAAAGGAAGCTTTTTATTTTTGCCTCTCGCCACCTCTTTTACTTTTACTTATCCATGATGGCATTGTATTGGTCCTTTTGTGGTAATTTGTGGTGTACATTTAATTTGAGCCTCTGTGATGGTGTTTCTAAATAGTTTCCATTCAGCTGGCAGGCATTTCAGTCATGACTGTTCCATTTAATTTCTGTTTAACTAGCTTCCTCATTTTTGTGTAGTTCCCTTTTTTTGAAGGTAAATGCTACCGTAGTGGGTTTCCTTGATATTTCCCCCCCTACAAGGATGTTAAATGTAATTACATTATGATCACTGTTACCATGTGGTTGAGTTATATTCACCTCTTGAACCGGTTCCTGTGCTCCACTTAGGACTAAATCAAGAATTGCCTCTCCCCTTGTGGGTTTCAGGACAAGCTGCTCCAAGAAGCAGTCGTTAATGTTGTGTAGAAATTTTATCTCTGGATTCTGGCCTGAGGTGACATATCCCAGTCAATATGGGGATAGCTGACATCAAATCCCCCATTATTACTGGCAAAGAACAAAATGGCTCTGGCCCAGTGTGGTGCTCCCAGCCCTTCTCAGGACACAGAAATGGACTTGGGGGGCCTTGGAACTCTCTTCCTCCTTGAACTTGAATCCATACAGAAACATGCAACTTCCTCTGCTCTGAGCTTTGATTATGGAAGATGAGGGTGGGAAGGGACCTCGGGAGGTATCTAGTCCAACCCCCTGCTCAGAGCAGGACCAACCCCACCTAAATCATCCCAGCCAGGGCTTTGTCAAGCCAGGCCTTAAAAACCTCTAAGGATACAGTTTCCACCCCCTCCCTAGGTAACCCATTCCAGAGCTTCACCACCCTCCTAGGGAAAAGGTTTTTCCTAATGTCCAACCTAGACCTCCCTCACTGCAACCTATTGCTTCTCCTTCCCTTTATGCCCACATTGTGCTCCTTCCTTTCCAGAGAACGAGACACCAGCAAAAATAGCCAAAGAACTTTGTAACAAAAGGAAGCCAGGCATAGCACCTTGTGTAGTGATCCTGTCACGTCTCACTCGGGAATCTCCAAGGAACAGCTAGATCTGCAAGAAGCAGTGTTGGTAACAGTGTAAAACCACTGCATTGTGCTAAGGGCAACTACACTGCTGGAAGTTCTGTCTGTCAGCTGCCTCCGAGGTCCCTACCCCATTTATGAGGAAGATTCATGGCATTTCGTGCAAGGGGAAAGGGACAGTTAACTCACATCCTGGCTAAATTCAGGTTGTTCTGTTCTGCTGTCATACCTGCCCCCTGCAGCTTCAGCCAGATGAAAGTGATGCTCTTCACACCTGACCTACAGGAATGGATGATGGGCACTGCTCCAACAGCCATGGTGGGAGACGTGATCCACCTCCCCCAGCTATATGTGCCCAGCTGAGACGCCAGTCATTGTAACCGACAGTCTGCTGCGTGCCCTTCTGGAGGGCAATCTATGCCTCTCTCTCCTATGGATGCCTATGCAGGGCCATATGGAGGAACACCTCTGGCACCCAGTGAGCCGTTTTGCTCAATCACAGGCAGGCATGTGTCACACCCAGCAACTGCAACCTTAGCTCTGTTTCAGGGCAGAGCAAGCCTAGCTGGAGACTTGCACAGTGACATTGTTGGCCTAGGGCTGTACACTGCCCTTTTAAATACTCCACAGCAGCTGGTACTTGCCCAGTGTCCTGCTTCTTGCAGCAGCTGGGCATTGCCATTGGACAACTAAGCTCCATGTTTGTTCCAGGGGAATAAGGTTCTGCTCCCCTTATACCACGATAGGGAAAAGGCCCATGTGCCAGGTATTCACGGCCCTGCCTGGCTCTGCCCCAAGAGCTGGCTGGGACCTCGGGCCCCCACAAATTTCCTGGGAGCTGTACTCACTGACAACAGTGTGCATGAACTGCAAATGGGTCAGGTCAGTGTTTTATGTGTTAATTTACAAATATCCCTGCCATAGCTTCCCCTTCCCATTAACTGAACCAGTTTCATTTAACCTCAGGAGTAAGGG
This sequence comes from Mesoclemmys tuberculata, assembly GCA_007922155.1. Lineage (NCBI taxonomy): Eukaryota > Metazoa > Chordata > Testudines > Chelidae > Mesoclemmys > Mesoclemmys tuberculata. Next base: position 30,435,482 of record ML675626.1, on the reverse strand, counting down.
TGACTCAAAACACAGCCCAGCTGGTATGCACTGCTCCTTTGTAAGCAGTTAGCTGGCCCCTCCCAAAAGACTCTGCTAAGTTTAAATAAATACTGGCTTATTGGTACATCCAGCTAAAGGCATTGATCTTTTCTTGAAGGGACTTCAGAGTTCACAGGCCTCACGGCTCATCCAAGAGTGACTGGAATGCCGGACACGAGTTAGGAGCCAACACTGAGCACTGGGGGTAACTAACGTTGCAGTCAATAGTTCAACTAATTCCAAGAAATCTCCAGCCTGGCCTGGGGACTCTGCTCCTTGCAGTGCAGATATGATCTCCAGCAATGCTGGGAGGAGGTAGCTTCCTAAAGCTCTGATTTTGTTACGTTTCTGAGTACTGTTTAAAGATTTCAAACAAAGCATGTGAGCACAGTGTAATGCTGCCAGCAGCCCGGTCCTGTGAGGGACAGGGCATTTAAGGCCCACAAAGCAATATGGTGGCAGAACGCAGGGATGGTTTATTGTTTAAACAAGTGAGAATGTTTTTAAAAGGTTTCTGAACAAAGGAATCCAGTAGCAGAGTCCCCACTGTGCCCAAAGCCAACTAGCTCCACTGCTACCATTTGCTCCAGCTCTGTGTGGCAAAACCTCCTCTTGGAAGTTGTGGTTCATTCTATTGTATCAGGATAATTGTAGATGTCAGGAAACTACAACTCCCAGGAGGCAGTGGCAGCAGGCACCAACCTAGCAACACTTCATCGTTCCAGCCAGTGCAGCCAGCCAGCGAGGTGCAGAGATGAGCCCGGACAGAGTGACGCTCCAGAGGACGGAGGATAAAATGGCCAGAGCTAGGGGATTTTAACAGGGCTGCGTTTGTGAGGTCTTCGCTGGTGACTTGGTCTTTAGACCTTGGCAGAGGCCACCTTAACAAAGACAACAAAACAGATGGTCATTAAGGCAGAGATGTGGCAGTGCAGCATGCTAAAAGGGGATTCCATGCTGAGATGTTCCTGGGCAACCCTGCAACGGCAGGTCCCTGGCTAGACAGCTGAGCTAACACACACACCACAGCACCAGTCAGCTCCATCCAGGTGTGTGTGGAAGCACAGCAGGCCCTGGACCTCACCCAAACTGCTCTTGATTGCACCCCCTTATTTCCACTATCAAAGGGGTTTTCCCCTTTATTTAGTCTTCCTCTCCTAGCTTCATGATGCCTGAGTGTGGTCACTAATCAAGCAATCCTTGTGAAATGCACTGGGTGGTGCTGAAACTCTGAAACTTTTTACACGATTACAGGGCAGTTACATCTTGAGTAGCTGCAGTAAGTAATATGTTAAGTCACACTGCAGAGCCATCTCTTACCAGGAACAGAGCTGCCTTGGTCAGGCAGTAAAGAGAGAGTTGGTAGCATCGGTGCAACTCTGCAATGTTACTTAACGTGTTACTGCACCTACTCAAGGTCTAACTTCCATGTGATCATGCAAGAAGCTCAGCAGTGTGTGTCTGGGCAAGTGAGCTTTGAGACAGCACTCTACGTGCCTCTAGCATGGCAGCTGCAGCGTACATAGCTCTTCTTCTCTATGGAGAGGCCATGAGGGGAATAGATTGGAGGATCAAATCCTTTCAGCAGTTAAGCTCGCTTAGCAACAGGACACAACGTCCTTCCATGCAAAGAACATCTGACTTAATACTTGCTCTGCTTAGGTGAAAAGGCAGCAGGCCTGGCCCATTGTCACATTTTCATCACACTAAACCCATACAAGGTCACTCAAATGAGAGATGTACAGTAAAGCTCCTTAAACCTCCAGCTACATTTGGCTCAAAGCCCAGTTTAACAGGGTTTCTTAAACTCTATTTAAACACAGTTGCACCCCCCACACAGATCTAGTTAGCCAGTGCAAGACCCAGTGTTAAGATACCCCTGAAAATGGGTTGAAACCAAAAACATTCTCTTTTTGAAGCCCATTGTAGACAGGGCTTAATAGGACCACAGCACTAGAAGATAGTCCCTATACTCACCCTGTGTCACTTTCATCTTCATGTAAGTAGAAAAGGAATCCCACCCTCCTAGAAAACTAGTGTCAGAAGCAGGCAGTGGCATTTCCAAGTGTTTGACGCAGCAACGGTAGAACTCTTATCACAGAGGGCTGGGGCTGCTTACACTTCAGGAGACGTCCTCCTGGATGGAGGAACTGGCTGGATTTTAAAATGCGTAGCTTCGGGACTCTCATTTGTAGTAACGATAATTAGGGTAAGAAAGTCTTGTGCGGCAGGGTCGCTGCAGACCATCTGTAGATATTGCTTTACCCGTCGCTGAATACCATCAGCTTGGGGTGAGGGTGGGTGGAACATGCAGTAGTTTAACAGTGCACAGCCACCTAGCAGCTGCATCCCACGAACATGACAGGGATAATGTATGTAGGCAGAATGCAATTACCAAACTGGAATTAGGATTACACATGAAGGATAGCTCCCCTGGCTCCGAAGAGATGGGACTACCACAGTTCCAGCTGGAATGTGGCACACTGGAATATGGCGTCTCCATAACCTACACCTCCCTGATAATTGGGGACTGCATTTGTGGCTGGCTGGCTCCCTGTTTCAGAAACAATGTTTCCACTCACCTTCTGTTAGCAGGGCTCTTCTCTATTTCCCTGCTCCTGGGGGGGCAGGAATTAAAACTAAAGTGGACAATTTGCATCACCTCTTCAAACTTGAAACTCACTGCATGTCAGTGGAACTCACGTTGTGGCAAGGGTTCTCACTGCAATTCATTTGGTTTTCTTAAGAGTGGGACTTTTGCAACTAACTCCCAGGGATTAAGAATGGTCATATTGCATCAGACCAATGGGTCCATCTAGCCCAGGATCTGGTCCTCTGACAGCAGCCAGATCCAGGTGCTTCATGAACAGAACACAGCAATTTATCAAGTGATCCTTACCCTGTTGTCCAGTCCCAGCTTCTAGCACTTGGAGGCATATGGACACCCAGAGCATGAGGTTGCATCCCTGACCATCAATCATGCCTAATAGCCATAGACGGACATATCCTCCATGAACTTCCCTAATTATTTTTTAAAACCAGTTATACTTTTGGCTTTCATAACATCCTCTGGTAACGAGTTCCACAGGTTGACTGTGTGTTGTGTGAAGAAATACTTCCTTGTGTGTGTGTTAAACCTGCAGCCTATTAATTTCAGTGGTGACCCCTGGTTCTTGGGTTATGTGAAGGGATAAATAACACTTCCCTATGCACTTTCTCCACACTATTGAGGATTTTATAGACCTCTGAGTTTCCCTGTCAGTCATCTTTTAAAAAAAAATTAAATCTGTCTTTATTAATCTCTCCTCATATGGAAGTTGGTCCATACCCCAATCATTTTTGTTGACCTTCTCTGTACCTTTTCCCATTCTAATATATCATTTCTGAAATGGGGTGACTAGAACTGCACAGAGTATTCATGGTATAGGTGTACCATGGAGTTATATAGTGGCATGATAAGACAGAAACTCTCTCTTTCCTAATGGCTCTAGCATTCTGTTGGTTTTGTTTACTGGTGCTGACATTGAGCAGATGTTTTCAGAGAACTATCCATGACTCCAAGATCTCTTTCTTGAGTGGTAACAGATAATTTAGACCCCTTTCATGTTGTAGGTTTAGTTGGGATTATATTTTCCAATGTGCATTACTTTGCACTGACCACTGAATTTCATCTGACATTCCGTTGCCCAGACACCCCAATTTTGAGCAATCCCTTTGTAACTTCACAGCTTTGGGTTTAATTATCTTGTGTGATTTTGTATCATTTGCAAACTTTGACACCTTCTGCCAGAACATTTATGAATATGTTGAACAACACAGGTCCCAGTATAGATCCTTGTGAGACCCCTGCAGTTTATCCCTCTTCACTGTGAAAACTGTTCATTTAGTCTTCCCCTGCTTTCCTGTTTTTTTAACCAGTTCCTCATCCATGAGAAGACTTTCCCCTCTTATTCCATGACTGCTTACTTTGCTTAAGAGCTTTTGGTAAGGGACCTTGTCAAAGGCTTTCTGAAAGTCCAAGTACACTATAGCCTCTGGCTCACCCTTGTCCACATGCTTGTTGACACACTCAAAGAATTCTAGTACATTGGTGAGGCATGATTTTCTCGTTACAAAAGCCATGTTGACTCTTTCCCAACCCATCGTGTTTATCTGTGTGTCTGATAAATCTGTTCTTTATTATAATGTCAGCCAATTTGCCTGATATTGAAGTTAGGCTTCCCAGCCTGTAGTTGCCAGGTTCACCTCTGGAGCCTTTTTTAAAAATCAGTGTCATGTTATTATCCACCACTCACCTAGTACAAAGGCTGATTTAAGTGATAGTTTACATACCAGTTAGTAGTTTTGCAATTTCAGATGAGGTCCTTCAGAACTCATGGGTCAAAACCATCTGATACTAGTGACTTATTACTGTTTAATTTATCAATTAGTTCTAAAGACTCCTCTAGTGATACATCAATCTGGGAAAGTTCCTCAGATCAGTCATCTAAAAAGGAATGGCTCAGGTGTGGGAATCTCCCTCACATCCTCTGCAGTGAGGACAATGCAAAGAATCCATTTAGCTTCTCCTCACTGGTCTTGTCTTCCTTGAGTGCTCCTTTTGCATCTTGAGCCTCCAGTGGCCCCCCTGATTGTTTGGCAGGCTTCCTGGTTCTGATGTACTTAAAAAAATTTGCTATTAGTTTGTGTCTTTTGCTAGTTCTTCAAATTCTTATTTGACCTGCTTAATTATACTTTTAAACTTGACTTGCCAGAACTTGTTTCTTTCTATCTTCCTCAGTAGGATTGGACTTCCAGTTTTTAAAGGATGTCTTTTTGTCCTTAACTGCCTCTTTTAGTTGCTTCTTGAAAGAATTGATGGGTTCTTACCTTTATGCAACTGTTTATACCAGACTTCCATACTCTACTTGGATGGAGCTGGTAGTATTTTTGGCCTGGGGCCTGTTAGCACATTAAAGATGAGTGAATTGTTTTGTGCAAGGTTGGTAAGTGTTTATCACAGGTTTTCGAGACAGTTTCCCTTCAGTGGCCCTAGAATTTTATTTTCTGTTTCTAGGTGTAGAGGTGAAAGACAAGAACAGCACAAGTTATTTTGTTTCTGCTGATGCAAGAGGCTCTTTAATGCATCCAAACTAACTGCCTGGTAACAGCTCAGGTGCCTCTGAACAATAGTATGTGGAATGAGTCCATCCCCACAGGAGGAACTCGGTGCCCTCAGCCAAAAATTTGCTCTGCTTTCACAGCAATTTGATTTGGAAAGTTACAACTTTCAAGTCACTTGACCCATATAAGAGGCTTTTAATTTATGTACAGTAAAAAAATTCAAACAAACCAGACGCTGTTACATTTGATTAACAGTCATTACAACACACTTTAGTATTTAGATAACTGCTAGTTGGTTAATGTGTATCAGAGCTCTGCGTGATACAGAACAGCTGAAGGGGCCCTTTTCTGCTATTCTAATCACCACATGCCTACAACCCTATTGCCATGCATGCTGGCCCCCCAGTCAGTGCATGACACCATACGGGACCCCGGTTTTCAATGCCACGTTCAGCAAGGAAGGAGCAATGTTAACTTTGAATACAAGCTAAAAGGAGGGACTCCGGGCAGGGAACCCCCCACATGAGTCAAGTGTGTGGATCTGTAGCCTTCTGGGAGTGATGCAGACAGGCTATCCCCAGAAGAATTATGCCTAGTGTATGAACAGTGCCCAACATGCCACTCTTTACATTTTCTAAGGGGAGGGGGGGTTTGATTTTTTCATGTTACAGCTTATACTGCAAGTAAGAGCTGCCAACAGGCTGCGCCTGCGAGCTGCACTGCAACCCTGGACGCACGCCACACTCTCCCACGGCCAGTTCCAGACAGTTTGGGGCAGCAGAGGGGCAAAGGGCATCCTCTTTCCAGAATCCCATTTGACTCTTTGGGGTGCATGATGCTCAGAAGAAAAATGGGCATCAGCCATGAGAAAACTAACCCTGCATGGCTGGTGGGAGCTCATGCGTGTGGGATTATGGCAGGTCAGTGCCTCTACTGCTAGAAGTAACAAGATGGTGAGATGTGTCCCTTCGGACAGAGCCAAGAAAGTCAGCTCTCTGCTCACAGGCCTGTGGGGAAGGAGGCAAGGAAGCTAGGCTACTCAAAACTTTGAAGCAAACTAAGATGTTCTATACTTGGTGGGGTCAGAGAATCTCAGTCCCTGAGCTAGAGGGGAGATGAAGGAAAATCCTGGCTCTTCCTTGGACAGGGTAAGCATTTACAGAAGTCACACTTAGTGAGGATGTTGGCTACATAGAAATAACCTTTGTCCTTGAACACAAACACTAACAGTCATACACACTGGCTGTCAGGCTGAATAGAAAAGATTTGTGCAATTCATTTCGGCTAGGAAGAATTTACAGTAGGGTCCTGCCTCATTGCTCAATTGCAGCAGGATGCATTCGTCTAGTGGGAATTGTAACAGCACTTCACCCGCATAACATTTAATGGTGCACCTCACAGACCATAGGGAATTAAACACATTTGAGTAAATATACAAAGTTTAAACATGACACAGCATCTTTTCACAAGGTACTGCTTGCTAGACCTGTAGTGTTAATAGCACAGAGCGAGAGGACAAGCCACTCCAAACAGCAGAGGCTCACTAAATGTCCCTCCTCTCCCCCAAAGCTCTCTAGTGCCTTTACTTCTCTGAAACACTGTAAATAAACTACTAGACCTGAGTAAGTGGTAAGAACTTCTGGTAATAGCTCTTTGTAACGTCAATCATCAGCTCTTGGGTGCATTCTGGGAGTTCTCCAGAGAAGAGCCCTGAAAAACCAAGAAGAGCACAAGTGCAAGTGTTCCCCTGGGAAACAATGAGCCTGGGAGAGTTTTATTTAGCTTCTCCACTAATATTTATGCTCTATATACTGCAGGTTAAACGGTAACCAATTGGCTTGTGGTAGGGACACTGCTCTCAGGTAAATCAGTACAATAGGGGATGGTAGGGGAATTTGCTCTAAGGTGCAGTAAGACCGTCTGTCTCCAGCTAGATCCCTTAATAGCTCACACCCACCCTAGATAAACAAGGGTCACGAAAGCCTTCCTAAGGAAGGCTAGTAACCAAGGCAACAAAGGTTACATCGACCTTTCCACCACTGCTGTTTCCAGTGACACCTCCAGTATGGTCAGCAGTGCTGATGGGCTGGGCTCTGAACCAGCACACAGGTGTAGTCTGATAGGAGGATTCACATGCTTTAGTTTGGAGCATCTGCCTGTGCATGTAGCACATGCACAGTGATCTAACAGATTCTCTCCAGCTGCGTTTATAGAGGCCCCTACAAATCCAGAACATAGGGGGGACACGAGGAGGCGGCTTTCCTTCTGGATGCCAAAGCAGAACTGCCTGTGGAAAGCTGGATGCTTTTAAAGTGCTACAGGACCCTCATTTTTGAGGTCATGTTTCTGATTATGAGCTCTGACGGAAAGTGATCCTGTAACTGAGAATTGTCTGAGCTAGCAATCAGACTGACAAGCCCTAGCTGTATTAACCTAGCTTGTATGTGCAGATGCTATGCTTACTCATACTAAATTCCTGTCCCAATAATGTCCTGAGACAGTGAGTTCCAAAGGTGAGAATTGTTTTTTCATTTATTGCCTTTTAATTTCACTGAGCACCCCCATAGCTCTATTACTATAGGACAGTGCAAACAGGGAGCCTACATGGCCTTTCTACATCAGCGTATTGTATTTCTTTTCAGTATAAGTTAGCTGAATTTATACTAAAAGTAAAATGAAGTGGACTTTACCTGGGCAGCCTGAAAAGACTGTAAAAGGTGGGACCACCGTTTCAGGGGGTAGAACCGTGTTGGCTAGAATTTTGCAGCAGTCTTTCAAAACACAACGACGACCCTAAAACAAAGACCAAATTTCATTTTATTGTATAACACACACACGCTTTTTGGCTTACTCCTACTCATGTCTCCAATAGTCAAAAGTGAGTCTGACTGCTCTGGATTAGTCAAAGCCATCGCGAGGGCTGTCTGAAAGAAGCAAGGTGTCTGTCTGCAGCTCCAGGTGGTTCTCCTCTCAACTCTGATTGCTGATTTCACTATCAGGCCTAGTCTACGCTAGAAGTTATAACACCATAACTCTCCGACAGTTAGACTAGTATAAGCCCTAGTATGGATGCAGCTATACTGGATAAAGATGCCTTACGCTGGTATTGCTTATTTCTGATTTGGGAAGCAAAATCAGCTATACCAATAGGTTGCCCTTATACTCCATCCACATGAAATAGCAAATGCCCCCTAAATTAGCAGATATAAAAATGCTTTGTGTTGCTTTGGCCAACAGTAACATTTTGTGCATTAACATGTATCGCAAACTTGAATGTTTTACAGATAAACTAGCAGAGACTTTCTTCTGTGTGTTCATCACTAATGCATAGTAGGGATTTGCATATTAAAAGAAGTCACTTCAGATAAGTAGACAGTCAAGTCAGAATTGGTAGCCCTAACCATGTAGTAACTGGGCAAAATATTCTCCATTGCAGTAGTCAATAACCTTTACTGTATGGCATTATCTATATCTGTGCTGAGCTCCACTTGTACCCAGTGAAAAGCACTCTCTTCTCTGGATACCCTGACATTAGCAATTCTTAATGCATGCTGATAACCTGACTGCTCTTATTTGGCTTACAGAGGCAGGCAAAGCCCAGAAACAAATAGCAATTAATAGGGACGAACTCTCGTGTAGCCTTGTGCAAATGCAATGTTTGAAAACGACAAACATGTCTTTCAAACAGGCAAGAGCGATTAGACTGAAATTGCTGCAATATTTAATGAAACTCAGGACATTAACCTTTTTGAAAGTGTCACCCTGTTCAAAGGCACATGGCAGCCTGTCTGAAATGATTACAATTAATGCTCTATACATTTCTTTAGCCCAATGATGATGTGGCAAGCTGCACATTAATCTAGAGGATGAACTGCCAGCTGATACAGGAAGCCACTTCTAATGAGAGTCATTATTTGGCAGACAGGAACCCTGAGGGGGGCCTCACGATGCCATTGTCAGTCAGTTCCTTCATGAGGGTTTGATTCGTGAGAGGGAGAGAGATGCCCCATGGCCACTGGCGCTCTGAAAAATGAGCGACATGCAGCCCAGGGTCCTCGCCTGCCAGCACCAGCTACTCAGAGAGAAGAAACTGAAGGTGCCACATGCTGCAAAGAAGGGAAATAAGCCAGACAGTGGAGAAGGAGCCATCATTTTCCTTGAGGAACTGAAACCAAAGTGTGTGTCCTAGTGGCTCTAGGTGTCTTAGGCAATAAGGTACAGGTCTCAGAAAGGGCCTTTTCCTTCATCTAATTACACCCAACCCTGTTTCTTCTAGCTGTCAGCATAAAGCCATCATTGTGTTCTTCCCCTCTTTGTACCACCGGTTCACTCCTGCCTTCCCTGCTAGCTTTGATCATTTCCAGGCAGCACATGCTGGCACCTCTCCCAACACCACGTTTCTTCTGGAGCAAAAGGCAATGTGGCTTTGCTGTGTTTGATGTCTGTGATAAGAAAGACCTGGTGTTAAGGGCACGTGGCTGGAGTAAGGCTTATCGGTTAATCTGAACTCCTACCAGCTGGCTGCCCCCCTCTGAAGCAGCTGAATGGACTGCAGGGTCTAGCGTTATTGGTGGGTGTAAATGTAGAATTCGGAGGATGTTCTCAACTCAAGGAGGCCGTGTCACTAAGTGCATAACCAAATTACACAAGTGACCCGGATGGGCCATGGTCAGGCAAACCCCACACTTGCCTTAGGCCCATTATTTAAGGCTTCCCAAGCCCTCGGTTACTGCACCAATTTGAGAACACGGCTAGCACCTGCCATTTCTGTCAGCTGTGTGTTCTGCCCTTCACCGAAGCCCATTCTCAAGCTCTGTCACAGAGCAGAGGGCACATGCCCCTGAATGGGAGGCACGCAGCAGAGGTGCACCGGGATCCAGCACAGACTTCTCACTCTAAGCTCCACCTTTACATTGGCCCCAGAAGCCTGAGGTACCAGTTATGTTTTTGGCAGTGTCTTCACTTGGGAAGCATTTTCAATACAAAAGAGCACAGTCTCTGCCCCCAAAGAGCTTTCAAGCGCCAAGATGGGGAAAGAAGAGTTACATGAGGACATGACAAAGGTGGGTACCATCCATGGCAATATAGACTATCCCTGGTCAGCATCTATCCCAGTGACTGGGAACCACTGGTCTAATCCATAGTTAATCCACCTTTCTGAACCCAAGGATGGGAATTTCCCTGACATACTGCCTTTTGCTGGCTCAGCAAGTTCTTACCTGTACTGGAGGGTTTTAAAGAAAGACGACAGGCCAAGAGTACTTACAATGACACAGTTCTTGCCTATGTGAACATAGGAGCCGATCTGGGCTGCATTGACAACACAGTCTTCTTCTATAAAGACATGATCACCAATGTGGAGAGGGAAGAAAGCAACTCTGGAGAAGGAGAGGGAATTATTTGCTCAGGCTCTGCAGCACAGATGAATCCACAATAGCACTAAACCCAAAGTCATGTAACTGTTCCCACCCCCATGAGCTTGCCAAAGGCAGGGCCTAGAGCCCAGAGAGATCTGGCCGGAGATAGTGCCTTTCATATTAATTCCTCACGATCAGGCAACTTTTCAAACGAAGCCAGCTGATAACAATCAACGTTTTTCAATAGGAGTTTGTACAGGAGTGGGGGGAGAAGGGCACACAAGGAGAAGCCAAACCAGTCTGCTGGGATATACGTAGGTCCTGCCAGTCAGGACTTCATGAATAGTCTGCCTGAGGTAACTTCTCTGGTCCTCATCGCCACAGTATCCGAGCACCTCACAGTATCTTAATGTATTTATCCTCTCAACATCCCCATGGGCAGGGCAGTGCGCTCATCCCCATTGTACAGATGGGAAACCGAGGCACACAATTCCTTTGTAACTTGCCCAAGGTCACACAGGGAGCCCATGGTAGAGTGGTCCCAAGTCCTAGGCTAGTGCCCTAACCACTGGAGCATCCTGCCATTGCGTTTGTTAGAAACTTCTAGACGCGCAAGTACCATTTCCCCGTCTAACTCTAGCAGCTCTTCAGTGGGGCTCTGTTATTAGCACTGCAGCAGCAGCTAACATTTTACTTCTCAGGAAGGGCCCTAGAATCGGAGTATTCGAGGACATTCCAGTAAGGCTACAGCCAAGGCCTGTGCCCATTCACTTGCTCATAAATTAAACTGGGTCCTGCAACTGTTTGTAAACAGGCACCTTGGAACAGTCACAATAGAAGAGTCTGTGGTCATATCACCAAGATGGCTTTTTAAAAACCATTAAAGGCTGAATCCCTGGGGCTGGCCAAGCTCTATTTAGTGCAGAACTGAGAAGGAAGGATAGGAAAAAAGTGGTTCTAAACCACCTTTCTGCTCCTGGAACTGGATGGGGCCTAAAACAGCAGCCCAAGAGCTGCTGGCCAAGGACTGTCACCACCACATGGTGCATTACAGCTTTGTCCCCTACATGCTCCTAACACACTACCTAATTTGTGGTGTTGCCCCAACATGAGCTCTTCAGGACAGAGGTACCTTTATGGTTGTCACAAAGGGGCTCAAATAATGAAGCAATTATCTATATTTACAACTCCACAGGAGAACAAAAACATTACAGCTGTTCTCTTCTGAACACTGGATTTTAACTATAAAATTCCAAGCAGCCAGTGACAACACTGAACACACAAAGCAATAAAGTACGAAAGTCCAGAATGATTGCTATTTTTAATCCTTACAGGGCCATCTACTCGTAAACATTGATAAGGCCATAATAGCCACGGGTTGAGAGTGCATTTAGACATGGGAATCTTTAGGGATTTCTTTTGCCATTACTTCAACCAACATATTAGATACTAGTGGGTCATAAGAGGCAACCTGCAAAGGAAAAAAAAAAGGGGGTTGTGCCAATTTTGCTTCTTTTGATGCAGAAAGAAAGTCTGACAGGGTGTTTTAAAGTTAAATTTATTTCCAACATATAGCTTATATTAGATATTCAGGTCTCCTCTACCCTGGAAGACTATGACATCTAAAGCCCTGGACCCTACAATGTATATACATAAGCAACCACTGCGCCCAGATGGGCCCAGCTAACTCTACTAGGACTTCATGTGGGTGCAGAGATCCCTAGGACACATTTCATTTCAGGACTGGGCCACACACGACAGGTAACATCCAAAATATAGGTGGGAAAATATACATGTTCTTAGGTACACTTTTTCTGTTACAAATAAGCAACCATCTGGCATCCTCAACTGTCCTACAACCTAGCATAATTAATTGGCTGATTTCTTATAGTTTTTGTTTTTTTTAAACAGACTACACCCATGACAGAGGCAGGTTGTGAAAGAAGGACGTATGGTGGCCTGATGGATCAGTTTGGGGATGTATTTCCACACGTGTTAAATAATCACAGACACCAAGGGACAAACAAATAGAACCCTACAAATAATAGTATTCCAGCCTAATTATCTCCAATACCAGAGTTTGGAGACTTATATTGTATAACGCAAAACTCTTCCTTTCTAGAAACTATTAAAATGTGGTAGTAATAAAGTTAAATCTGGCTGAGGTGTATTGGAAGAGTATGTGCTAGTCCCAGGCTTCATTCAGGATTGTATATAGAGAGGATTTAGAAAATGAATAAGTATTTCCCATTGCTAAGGTATTTTTAAAAGATGAACTGAAAAGTTTAAGCAGAACTGTTTAAGAATCCCAACCACTAGCAAAATATGTTTAGACTTAAAGATTGCAAATAAATACATTTAAAAAAAAATAAATAGGTCAGCCTCTGCTTCACTAAGGAGTCCAAGTTCAGTCCAGTGATTTCCATGTTGCAATTTGATAGGCTTTCTGACCCAAAAAGAAGAGCAAGGAATAGGAGAAAATGCTGATTTAGGAGGATTTCTGCAAAACTGTGGCAAGAGAAACAGTTCCCTGAGTTCAGGTCTTAGCCAGTTCAAAGCTTCTAAGTTCACCTTTCATTTTAGCAAGTCTCACAGCATAGCACAGAAGAAATAGAAACTCCTACCCCTTGCTGAATTTCTTGAAAGGTGGCCTGATGACACTGCGGCTTTTCACAACACAGTGGCGTCCAACTCTTACGTTTGCCAGATCACCACGAATAATACAGTCATTCATAACTATTGTCTAGGAAACAAGAGGAAGAGAGTCAAATGAATTCAAGTTGGCCAGTGTTTTCAGTAGTTTTATTACAATATATGAGGCCACAGTGAGAGCTGGTGTAGGCAACTTCAATGAAATTATAATTTACAGCAGGGTTCAATAGGCCCAAACTCCAACTTTTGTCACTAACACAGATTAACATGTGAATTATGGCCCTATAGAGCAAACCATGTGAATGAGAACAGAAAATGCAGGTGCACTGCTAAAATCCCTTTTACGAGAGCATCCCAAGACAAATTAATGAAGCCTCAAGACACTCATCCAAAGGGATCAGTTCTTATCTCCACTCTACTGATAATCAGGCTGAGACACAGAAAGGTTAAGCAGCTTGCCCAAAGGCCACACAGCGAGTGCAGAGATCCCATACACTTTGGATCCCAATACTGCAATTGATCCAACAGCCAGACAAATTCAGACTGGAAATAAGGTGTAGGTTTTTAACAGTGAGAGTAATTAACCAGTGGAACAATTTACCAAGGGTTGTGGTGGATTGAATCATGATTGAATATTATTCCTAGTGCTCTGCTCTAGGAATTACGTCTAGGACGTTTTATGGCCTGTCTGATACAGGCGGGCAGGCTAGATCATCCCAGTGGTCCCTTCTGGTCTGGAAATTATGAATCCTGTTCTAAACTTTAGTTATCTCTTCCTCCCAGGGTCTGAGAAAACATGGAAGAGGATAACAATGGTGATCCATAACATAAGTGAGTGTGCCAAATCAGGAGAACTGCACTGGGAGAACAGCTCCAGGAACTGAATCTGGGAGAGAAAAATAACGTGAAATGCAAAAGGTTAGACATATAAAGCTCACCTACACAGGCCATGTGCTGACTATTATATGCTGGCTAACATATAAATATACATTATATTAATACTATCTGTTAGCCGCACGCATGTGTAATTAGTATGCATTAAGCATCAATAGCATTAAGCCCAAATACTGTAACAGCGATATAGCCTAAACTGGCCTATACCGTAATCCTGCTCAATTATGCTATTTATCCCACAACTACTTGCATTTGCTGAAGTAAGCTTTTGGCATAAGCAGACAAGAAAAATGTAAAAAATCAGGATACATTTATTCTATGGCCTCGTACAAGCTAGGGAAGTACCTTCACAGACCAGTACCTAGAATGCTAGTATCCAAAACAAAGATAAGGAAGGAACAGAACAAGTTAGGGAACTGGGACAAAATGATGGATTAGAGATTAGTGACATGTAAAGAGATATATAACTTGTAAAATCATCATGTAAATAATACCAGCTGAAAAGTGTAATTTGGGGAGTACATCACCTGCATAAAGTGAATGTAACATCACTGCATGGCGTCGTCCTTAGAGACTGGTATTGTACAGAACCTTTTTCCTGTATCATATTAATAAACCCGACTGACACTGGGTATTTGGCCTTGAATATATTTCAAAACAAATCACAGTGTGGTCAAGCAGTGGATTATACAATTTATGAACACATGAGAGTTTGACTGTAAATCACAGTAGAGCTTGATTTCACAAAAAGTTCCCGTGATTTGGTATTACACACCTTTCCATTTAGAACGATGTTCTGGCTTCCGCAGAGTACTGACTGTCTGCTGACTTTGTTGCCAGATGCCTGAGGGAAACCAAGAGACAAAGATAAAATCAGTGACGGAAGTACAATTTTGTAAGTGGGGTCTCCCACTAGTCCATTAAGAGAGGCTCCTCTTAATTTGGAGCAGGCCTTTTATTATAATGAGTGTTCATTATAGAATGCTGTTTTGTAAACACACAGCTCCTTTGAAAACAGAATTCTTTAACGTTGACTCCAGATCTCATGTATGTTAATCCTTAGGCAAGATCCAAGGTAGCATCAGTTTAATAGTCAACTGTCCTCCATTGAATCTCTTCTTCAGACGCTTTTCTGGCAGTAAGCCTTCCATTGGATCCCTACTCCAAGATTGTAACATAATTTAAAGAATCCTAGGAAGAAGTGACAGATGTGCTAGGCCACCACCCTTGTCATACTGATCTCTCCTAAGTTCCCCACTTTGGAGGCCTGCAAATAGGAAAAATGAAAACTCTAATGAGAGGAGAGACTTTTAAAATATCACATAACTCTTTCCTGTGGGCCTCCCAGTGCAGCCTGCTCCTCTGGAGTGGAAACTCCCAGGCAAGGGTTGCCTAGATGCCTTATACACCAAAACCTGCATGCACCTAGAACAGATGCAGAGACCAGGGTCTGCACCCTCCTGTCCGCTCTGCAATACCCCCTCACGTATTTGTCAAGACCAGCCCTTGGACTGGATGCTTCTTAGGGCAGGGGCCAAGTCTCCTGTGGGTGTTCTGGGAAATGAAGCAAACTAAGCGGTTAAGGGATAAGAGGGAAGGTCCTTGCATGGATCAGTAACTGGTTAAAAGATAGGAAGCAAAGGGAAGGAATAAATGGTCAGTTTTCATAATGGAGAGAGGTAAATAGCAGGGTCCCCCAAGGAGCTGTACCGGGACCTGTGCTGTTCAATATATTCATAAATGACATGGAAAAGGGGGTGAACACTGAAGTGGCAACATTTGCAGATGATAGTAAGTTACTTAAGTGCAAAGCTGACTGCAAAGAGTTACAAAGGAAACTAACCAGTGACTGGGCAACTAAATAGCAGATGTAATTCATGTTGAGAAGCGCAAAGTAACACACATTGAAAAAATGATTATATAAAATAATGGGGACTAAATTAACTGTTACCACACAAGAAAGAGATCTTGGGAGTCATCATGGATAGTTCTCTGAAAACATCTGCTCAATGTGCAGCAGCAGTCAAAAACCAAGCAGGGTACTAGGAACCATTACAAAAGGGATATAGATAGTATAACGGAAATGATCATGCTGCCCCTGGGTAAACCCATGATAAGTGCACACTTGAGTACCGTGTGCAGTTCGGGTTGCCCGTGCCTTAGAATGAAAATGTATATTAGAATAGGAAAAGGTACAGAAAAGGGCAACAAAAAGTATGAGGTGTACAGAACAGGTTCCGTATGAGGGATTAAAAAGCTGCGACCGTTCATCTTAAAGAGAGACAGCTAAGGGAGGATATGCTAGCCATGTGGAGACAGTGACTAGGGAAATGTCATTTAACCCTTCACCTAACAACCAGGATCACTGGATGAAATTAACAGGCAGCAGGTTTAAAACCAACACAGGGAAGTACTCCCTCACACAAGGCACAGCCGGCCTGTGGAACTCCTTGCCAGGGGATGTTGTGAAGCCCAAAATTAGAGCTGGGTTCAAAGCGAGAATGAGGTAAACTCAGGGAGGCCAGACCCCGGCATGGCTAGTAGCCAGGTCGGCCAGACAGGCGGCCCCGCGCCCCATCGGCTGCCAGGAGTGGGGATGGAGCCCCGGGCCCTCTCGCTGGCCTGTTCGCGCCGGGTCTCGAAGCATGCGGCCCGCGGGAGCCAGGGCCCAGGGCCGGCTGGACACGCGGGTGATCCCCCCCGTGGCCGCTCGCCTGACGCGCCCGGCCCCGTAGCAATAACGCGCAGCGCCGAGCACCTGCTGACAGACGGCCCGAGGCCCGCACTGGGAAGGGCGCCGCGGCACAGCCACCCCCCGCCGGGGAAGGCGCCGGCTGCCCCGTGCCCGGCCCGGGGCCGCGGACCCGGCGAGGGGGCTCGGTGCCGGGCTGGGGCCCAGCGCTGCTACCCCTGCCCCGCCCCCAGCCCGCGCGCACCGTCTCGATGTACTCGGACTTGTTATACAGCATCTCGCTCAGCTCCATCGCGCCGCCGCTGCCTTCCGGCGCCGCCGCCGCTTCCGCTTCCGCCTCCCGGCCATGCCCCGCCCCAGCCAATCCAATCCAATCCAATCCCCGCTCGCCCGCCCTCCCTCCCTCCCTCCCTCCCTCCCGCCGCTTCGCTCCCGACGCACCCGGCCAATCTTCGCCCGGCTTTCTGTGGCGTCACATCCGCCCATCGTGGACGCGGCCAATTGCTTCTTCAGAATCTGCGCCCCGCCTTCCCCGCTGGCCAATCCGCATTTGGCCGCTGGCCGCCGTCACTCCTCGCCGGCGCGTGCTCAGCTCAGCCCCTGCCGCCCCTCAGCCAGCGCGGCGCAGCCGGACGGGGAGCGAAGGGGGACAGGCCCGGCCCGTGGCCTGGGGGGCGGGAGTCCGGGGCGGGCCGGCAGGGCCCGGGTGGGGGGGTCTGTCAGGCAGGGCCCCGGGGGGGAGGGGTGGGAGGGTCTGTCAGGCAGGGCCCGAGGGGGGAGGGGAGGGGCGGGGGGGGTCTGTCAGGCAGGGCCCCGGGGGGTCTGTCAGGCAGGGCCCGAGGGGGGAGGGGCGGGGCGGGGGGCAGGCCCTGGGGGCCCGTTTGCGCCGCGCGCAGGGCCGGGGCCCCTCCGGCCGCTGCTCTGACCCGGGCTGCGGGTCGCCCGCGGGCCGCGTTGGTTCCCAGGCGCCCTTCGCTCGGCGCGGATCCGGCCTGTGAACGTCCCTGGGCCGCGCCGGCTCCTGCCCACGAGAGAGCCCGGCCCGGGGTCGTGCGGGCTGCCGGCGGTGCTCGCCATGGAGGACCCCCCCGCGGGACAGGCGCTGACCTGGCAGGAGAAGGAGAAGGTGCAGGCGCCGAGCCGGCGGCGGGGTTCTGGGGCGGGGCCGTGAGCGGTAAGGCTCTGCCGGGCTTTCCGAGCGGGCTGGGCCCCGTCCCGCAGGACCTTGTGGCCTAGGGGCCGAGCCCGCGTGCCCCACTCACCTGGCAGACCCACTGGCCGAAAGGGAGGCATAGTTCGGCTATAAATCACAGGCAGCGTGGTCCAGACGTGGGTGGCGCCAAGGCCGGTGTTAAAACCCCACTCCCTCTAAACAGACAGTCTGTTCTCCAGCAAATATAAACATTCTTCCAGGCCCAAGGTGTTTCGTTAATAACGATCGGTAGTTATGTAAGAGAGTGTTGCTAATCTTTCTGAAAACACACATATAAGAGAGGCTGGTGATTCCAGGAAACCTTTATTATATTTAAAGAGAAAACAGCCAATCATTAGCAAAGCATGGGACTGCATTTAAGGGCCCACAAAAATCCCTAACTATGGCACTTGCTAAAGAACATCTAAAAGAGAGAATCTGGTGCTCAGAAAGTGCAATTATCCAGGAAATGCCATTCTAAAACTGCTACATGACATGCTTGAAGCTGGGGGCAGTTGTCCCACACAGTTCCTCAAAGGTACACATGTCTACAACTAAGAATACTGAGACTACCATATTTACAAATGTGTATTACCTAAGGGCTCAACTAACAGATGAGGGTAATGAGGTAAAGGATCATTCAGCTCTAGAGAAATGTATAAATAAAGCTAATATACGGTAAAAAAACATTTCCTGTGTCCCTAGTACTAACTACACGTTATTTGTAAGAGAGACATTTTGATGAGGTCTTTAATAATTCTTAAATATGTTCTGTGTGTATTTGCCCATGGAGTCATGTTACTGGAGTGCATGGCTTCAGTTTTGTACACATATGGCAGATACATCATGATTCCATGCCAGCCTACATCCCTGTAAACTACCTGACTTTGATTCCAGACCTTAATATGTCTGTAGAGGCAGGTATCTGTAATATGTTTCATAGTTTGACAGCACTTTTGTTTGGCACCTACTGTATCGTTGGAGACTTGTCCGGTATGATTGTTTTGAATGTGGCCATGTTCCATGAAGAGGTGTACTAGGCTGTCTCTTCCCAGGGACTGCATATAGTCTTATGGAAGGTCTTAGTTTTTAGTGGTGATATTTGGACAGGGGCATGTCAGTTGAAATGCCATGGTGGCACCTAATTAGCACATTAACACAAGTAAGATACTTTAGTCAGATCACTTGGCTTCTAGAGTCAGTGTAGGTATGTGGTGTTGGAGGAGAGGATTGCCTTCTGGTTACTGTGGGCAGAATTAAGATTATTTAATTGACCTAATTTGAGCATCACTGTATATTTTAATGATTGCTTAAGTGTAACTGTAACTCTGACTCTCCAGACTTTCTATCACTTGTGAGAAAACTACACTATTAAGGGTATGTTGTCGTCCCCCTCCCCCCGCAGTAATTCATATTTCCTACCTTAATTCCTAGTTACAATATTTTTCAGTAGGAATTTCCTTAATTTTAAAATGGATTTTATAAAAAGGCCTAAGATGCTTTGATAGAGAGACAAGATGGGGGAGATAATATCTTTTATCAGTCCAACTTCTGTCAGTGAGAGAGAGAGAGAGAGAGAAGCTTACACAGAGATCACCCACCCAGCTTGTCTCTCTAATATCCTGGGAATGACATGGCTACAACAACACTGCATGCAACCATGAGATGGTTTGATATCTATTATAGGTTTCTTAAAGTGTCTTTGGATTATTCTGGACATTGATGAACTACTGATGTGGTGGTTTTCAGTGAATGAATGAAGCAAAGCACAACAGAATCATGGCTTAACCTGGGGAAATAGTTGTGTGAAATTTGCTTGTAGTCTGGACTAAGGACATCCTCAGGAGCACATGATGTGGAAGTTCTGACATGAGCCTCAGGATGCTTACAACTACATGAGATAGTTTCAAAGGCTGCCATTCTGGGTGGTCCAGAGTTTGAAAGCTATTCTGAAGCCCAAGCCTTTGTATTGTGTGAGCATTGGAACTAAACAAGTATTCCCCTTTGATAATTAAGACATTTTTCATCCTTCTGAAGAAGGCAACTCAACAAATCAAATTTGGAACTTATAGCTCAAGTCAGGTTTGAGTTGTGAAGGAATAAAATATTATTAGGAAATATTTCAAGAAGTTGGCCCACCTGATTTTTGGATCTCCTTTATCTTGTGAATACCTCAATCAGTCCTCCTCAAGCTTTGAATGGACCTTGCAGGGCAATTTTTAGATAGATTTATTAATTCTGGTAAAGCTGAGTAGTTGGATGTGTAAAAATCAGCCATATAATGGAATAATTTAGATCTAGTTACTACAGTTTCTCTACAGTATACAATAGCATATTGCTGAAAGACTTACGGAAGCAGTCGCTTGTAAAAGGGTATTTTAATAGAGAAAGGATGCCATTTGGCACTCAGAATGGGAGGGAGTTCCAAGCAGAAGGTGTGGCATGAAAAAGACATGAAGGCAAGAAGCAGCAGCAAAATTTTCATATGGGATGGGGTATAGGGGAAGGTGGTATAGAGGCAGAAATGGTGTTGTATAGGGCCCTGTAGATGAGGATAAAAAGATAGGGCTTGATATGGAAGGCAAGGGGAGGCTTTGAAGGCATTTGAAGGTGGTCTGACATGGTCAGAGCAGTGGGATAAGAAGATTTGGACAGACCTGAGAACCAAGCACTGGTCTTGAGCAATGAAGCCTTAATGTTTCTCAAGATGCTTGATTTTTTTTATGAGTGTATGAATTCGCTAGGTTTAAAATAGGCCTTGTTTTGGTTTTCATTTACTTTTGGCATCATGTAATGACTGTGATGTGCTGTCATCTTTGTTTTCTAGCTGAAAGAAAAGTTAGCCTTCTTGAAGAGAGAATACAGCAAAACATTCAACAGGTTACAGGTAAGTAAACACCATTGTCTAACCCTGAGTTATTAGGTCTGCCTGACTCTTGTGTTTGCGAATGATAAATTTGGTGAAAGGTAAATGATGTGTTACTGAGATTTTTAGGAGGTGAAGTTTATTCTTAAAAAAAAAAAGTGCAGAAAATAAATGCAGAGTCATTGGTTTATTGTTGTTTTAACAGCGTGCACAAAGAGCTGAGAGAGTTAAAAGTTATGTTAAGAAAACAGTTGCAGAACAAAATCGATTGCTTAGGCAAGAGGAGACTGAGAAGAACACTACAGGTAACAGTTCAAAATCTAGCCTGTTGAGACGTGATTATTTCCTTGAACCTTTTGTCCTTATGAGTAGAGCGGTATGATCCCTCCTGAATCCAGTTCCTCTGAAGTTTCCCGTTGAACTGCAGTTTAGTGTGGAGGTATAATCGTATAATATAGTATAGTGTATGCTGCAGATTAAGACTGAGGTGCCAACTCTGATTGACCATCTACTTCTGGCTATGCACGTCAGTCCTGACCCATGGCACGACCCAATATTGGAGTTCTAGGGTGCTTCCAGGCTCTGGTAACACTCGTGAACATTCTGACTTGCATCATCTTCCTTTCTTCAGTTGTTGCCTTTCTCCTTTTCACACATTATGTGGCTCAGACAGGGCTCCTAAATCGTGATCCACAGTAGCATCCCCCATTACAGTCCTACTCCCATTTGCCAATGCTGCTTGATCCTGGTTTTAGCACCCCTGTTCTAGTGCTGGGCAGTGTCTGCCATTTGTGTTGGGAAGCTTGTGCATGCCTGCTAGTGACAAGGATGAAACTGTCCATCTCAGTTCCTTCTCAGGCACAAGAAAGGTCTTCAGAGATGAAAGACCAGTAGATTAACACGTTGTACTGCCTAGCTCCTAGAAGCATCACTTTCTTATTAAGTACGTATCCATCTGATATTGTTTAGTAAACCGAACCTCATTATTTTCTTGGCTGAAATATAAAATATCAGTGGAGTGATTTTTACAGAAAGGTAGTTTAGTTTGCCACTTTTGCTAAAAATGTATCTTGTTCTGCATTGTTGCATCCTGTCTTAGTGGGAGTCTTCTGGGGGAATGCTCTTCACAAATTGCATCTGTCTCCACAGAATTGATGGATAAACAGTCTCCCAGTGGTGGCAATAAACCTGAAACATGTAGGTTACAGACCAATACCTGTTCTCATTCAGACGCTGAGAAAAAAATGTCTGTCACGTTTAAACTTGAGCCTGAATTCTTCAACAACGAAGTTAACTTGCAGGAAAGTTCATGTGCAGAAGGCACAAATGGTGGCCAAGAAAATGTCCTCCGTGGCCTTGTTAGGTCTGTTATTGAGGAGAACCAAAACCAGCTGCCAAGGAGTAGAATGACTTCAATCTCAGAGGGGAGAGAATCAGCTTGTGACTTGCCACCAAGCAGTGCTGGTGAAAGATTGGAAAATCAAATGGCCAGTACAGAGGAGCCCAGGTCACCAATATTCAAGAGAAGGAACAACATCTCAGACTCCAAGAATAGCATTCAAAAGGCCCCCAGGCAGGTCACTGTGAGGGAAGAAAAATGTTTGACGCCTCAAGATCCACAGTTAGGAGATTTGCAGGATGTACCCAAAGAAAATGTATTTTTGAGAGTCCCCAGACCACTTTCACACATGTTGATGGGTGGCAGTAATGTTCAGCAGCCTGTGTCTCCATTTGCTGAGGACATCTGTGATAGCTGTGAGCCAACACCGCAGTGTTCTGTGAACAATATCCATGTTTCACTTGAAAACTTTGAGGATATGGGAAAAGAACTTGCCTGTGTAGAAAACCAAATGGAAAATGAGTGTATGAGTCGGGAAGAGTTGTGTAGGACCTCGGATTTAACTTCAGATAATCAACCATCCCTGGCAGGCAGAAGCAACCCTAGCCCTAATGAAAGCAGAACCCATAAAGAAAGAAGTCACAATGAGACCAGTCACTCGTGTCCTCTGAACTCTGTCTCTATTCTGGATAATACAGAAGAACCTTTGGGGAATCAAGAGACTCAGATTGAAGCAAGGTCTCCTGTCCTAGAGAAGACTCCTCCTGCAGCAGAAAGTGTACTAAACACTTGCACAATGGTTGAAGGACTTCTCTTTCCTGTAGAATATTATGTTAGGACAACTCGGCGCATGTCTAACTGCCAGAGGAAGGTAGACCTGGAAGCTGTCATTCTCAGCCAATTGGGCAGAAGCAGGAAAGGGCTGCGAAATAAATGTAAACAGATCAATTCAAATCCAGATCAGCTCTCCCAAGAAACAGCCAGAAGTGATGTACAGTTAAGGGGCACACCATTCCCTTTTCTAGGTGCAGAGAGTGACCCAGTGAGTTCAAGCAGTTCTTCTCAGAAATCCCTCCCTTCGTCGGATGAGAGCAGCACTTCCAATGGGTCTCTTTCTCAGAACAGCATTATTAGTACAAAACGAGCTAAGGGAAGATCCTGGAGGAGAGAAAAGGGCAGACAGGGTTTTAACTGCAGACCTGCACTGAACGTGTCTCAAGCACATCCTGAGAGTTCAGATCTCTCAATGCCAAAGGAAAACAGTCCTCATTTGTCAAGTGAAAAGGAAAACTGTGATGGTGACCTTGAGAAGTCACCTATAGGCAAAACAAAGGTGCTTGTCACAGCAACTGATGAGACTATAGAGGCAGAAATGTCTGATGTTATATGGCCAGCTGAAGCTGATCTTCCTGATGGAAGCCAAACGTTTGGCAAATGGCATCAGCCTTCATTAGAATATATTAAAAATCCACTCCAAGGAAATAATTTCTTAAATCCATCAGATGAAGCTTTCCCCAGCCACACACAAGGTCTGGAAGCCAATGTAAACGTGTGTCAGGCTGATAAACAGCCAGTTGAACACCTTAAAAATCAGTATCTGCAGAAAGCCTGCAGGGCTGAGCAGCTGCCAATGGTTAAAGAATCTCTACCTCAGCGTGATCCCTCCAGTTCCTCTGTGAAACGTAAAGCGAGACAAGGATCTAAAGGTACCTGACTGAATTGTTGCTTGGAAAAAATCAAAGAGCTCCCTAAAGTTAGAACTTAAGTGGAAGGGAGAGGGAAGGAGACACAGGGCTTGTACCCAGCTCCTGTATGTCCTTAGCCCAACACTTTTCATTTTTCTTAAACTTATCTTCCTGCTTTTTAGCTACATAGATGTCCTGTTTTTTTGCTGGTGGAAGTGGTATTATGTTTCTAAAGTACCTTTTTGTGCTAAATGCTCCTGTAGATATGGGATCTCTTGTTTTCCATATTCTATATTCGGAGAAACTGAGGGGAGATTTTCTAACATATGACTATCTCAAAAGCTCATTTTCTGTGCTTTCTGTGATCCTTAAGCGTCTCCTCCCATGCTCAGCCTTAGTTGATCACTGTTGTGAAACAGATAAGAAGGAATGACTGGATGTGAGGCTTTGGGGAACTATGTGGAAAATACTTGGGCCCATATTTTTAGAAGTCTATGTGCAAAGGGGGCATGAGTTACACATTTAAAATACTCAGTGTGTGCAGGCAAGGATTTGATTAGCACAGACACATCCTGATCTTAGTTTCTGAGAATACTACTCAGGCATCAGTAGTGCTTAAGTGCCGACAGAGTGCTAGGCACTGTCTAAGAGAGAGATAAAGATAGCCCTTGCCCCTAGGAGCTTACAATCAAAAGTCTGGAAACAAAAATCATTGGGGGGGCAGGAGGGGAGAGAAGCATTTTTAACTGAACAGCTAGAGATGCAGTCAATTCTAGTAGCATCTGCTGCTGGTGTCTAGCTAGAATCTGAAAGCAGAGTGACTTTACTCAAGAAGTGCAGAAGAGAAGAGAGTTGTGTGTTTGCTGGGTATTTGTGTAATTATGTGACAGTCTCTCGTCTCCATTCTCAGTTCTGTACTGTCCTGTTTTCCTGTTTCTAGGTAAAAGAGGGCGCAGTCAGCAGATGGACTTGGATGATCCAGCTCCTCTAGGCCATCTTGGTCTGGATTCTGTGTCCTCTGACCCTCCCTTTCACTTCCAGAATGAGATGCTCAGTCTCAAGTGGCTACCTTCTAAGATGGACATCAGAGAATTTCATTTACCTGATGAGGAGTTTGGGCTCCTTAAATTTGAGAAACTACAGTCCTGCACGATGAAAAAGTTGGAGCCTTTTGTTCCTTCAGGGTCTGAACACTGGCTCCAGAGTGCTGGAGACAGTTTGGCCTTAAGGGACACAAGACTTAAACAAATGAATACAGAAGGGAAGAGTCTAGAAAAGAGCTTTATTTCTCCTTCAAAGACTGTGTCACCTAAACTGTCTCACTTAGAAGGGCAGTTGCACAAGAAGGGGCTTTCTCACAGGGAATTGCTGCTAACTCCAGCGAGTATTGTCTCAGCTGGTGCAACCAACCAGCTTGAATCACAGATTCCCACACCAGCTTTCCCTGTCCTGGGTACAAGCCCAGCAATCCTGTCACGGGTACACAGTGACACACTTCCTGTACTTCCATGGCAAGTAGAAACTAATTTCTTCAGAGAACCAGCCAGTCTTGTCATGGAGGGGAAGGAGTGCTATGATTCCACAGGTGTGTTGCGCTCAGATAGCTGCAGAGCAGGGTCTGACTGTAGGCCTGATGAAGCTGTCACCCTCAAAGAGTATCAGCCACCAGGAAGCGGTTCCAAGGAGTGCTGCAGTGCAGAGGTAAAGGTAGAGCCTCCCAGGCAGGGATCACCGGGGTAGTGGTTCTGGTTGTGAGCCAGCGTTCCCAAAATCTGTTCAGGTTCAGGTTCCTGCATGCTAGCTCTGCATGCAGCCGGAGGCAGCAGTTTCTCTTAGCTGCCTGTTTGTAAATGTTTTGAGTTTGTCCAGGCTATCTCACTTGTTTAAACTTGAACTGTGGGCTTTGCTGCTAGTTATGGGAGGTAAATTCTAAATGTGCCCGTGAGCAGAATGTGTTTTAGGCACCTGGTCAATGCCCATCTGCCTTTGGGAAGGCTCTCGGCTGGAACTCTAAGGACAGCACTAGAGAACCAAATAGTGGAACAGATGGGAGCAGAGAAAGCACAAACAGAGAAGGAAGGAGTAACTACTTCCAGAGTGGTGAACAAAAAAACCCAGTTACTCTCATGGGTGGTCAAGGGCTGGGGTTCGTTGTGGGAGGTTTGGAGGTGGGGAGATGATCTCTGAATCCTCCTGTTTTCCAAAATGTACTAGTACAAAAGAGATGTTCTGAAAGCTGCTGTCCAGCAATCCAACATAGAGTGAGTTCGCTCTTTTGTGCATACGCAGGTACCTGCCGAGCATCATTTTTTAAAACTGTATAATCGGTCTATGCTTTTGGTTTGTACAGAACACAATGACAGCAGAGCAATTGGCTGTGGCACCAAGTGATAACCTGAGAGAGGGGAGCTTGCACCTGGCCTCAAAGCTGAAGGTTGGTGATAATATTTTGAGTTCCATCCACAAATGGAGTTTTTAAATAAAAAGTATTTATTCATTGAGATTTTTAAAATGCATTTACCTGAAGTCTAAATAAAAGCCCGATAAAATGAATATAAACACTGCAAAACAAACTAGGCCAGCTGAAAAAAATAGTCTGCCTATAATCAGTCAATCCCCTCTTCATCCTTCACAAAAAGTAACTAAAGAGCTTGAGTCAGACTCCAGCGGATCTGTGTCAATAGCCAGAACCAGGCACTGCTGTTCAGCCTCAGGTAAATCAGCTGCCTTATTCGTGCTTCTCTGCTGCTTCCCCAAGTGTTGCAGACTGGCTGGCGGCAGTGCTTCATTGTTCTCCTGTCCTCCTCTAATCCCCCTTATTCCTCCCCCGCAAAAATACCAACAAAAGCTTAGAGTTGCTCCTTACTGGGTCATTGCTGCTAGGGTCTAGAGCACACTGACATTCACTCCTGCTTGGAGCTGAGCCTGGGGTGTGATGCATTTGTGTACCAGAAGAGAGGCAAACGTGGGCTGGGGTTCTAGGCACAGTGGAGCCAGCAGATCTCCCTCCCACGCTGGTCTCTCATCACTGTCCCCCTCACTCTTTATGTCTGGTAGAGGCAGAGAACAGGTGGTGAGCAGAGGAGTAACAGCTGTGGGAAAGTCTATTGAACTCTAAAGCTGCAATGAACTTGCAGAAGTTGGGTCATCTCTAACCCTCAGAACCAAACCCTGCAGGGATTGCACAGCCAGCCATAAATAATAAAGTTGAACCCAAACGTTTCTTTACAAGGACAAAGAAAAATGCTGCTGCCTGTTTAAAATTAAGCCCTGTCTACAGTGATCCTAAGTGATCTGTTCTTTATAGCCTCTCCCCTCCCACCTGTGAGAATGAGGCAGAAAGCAGCACTGAGTCCAAGCAGGTGCTGTGTGGGGCTTCATCACACGGCTTGGCTACTGCACATCGGTCTTGGTACCCCTTGTAGCTCAGCTCTTGGCTGCTCTTTGCAGACTCCCAGTTGTGTGGATGGATAGATATCTGTTACTTGTGGGACGGAACCCACACAACTCCTTTTCCTTATGACTTAACTGGCAGTGGGAGCCTGGACTCCAAAGTAAAAATCTGGGGCACTGGCCCCCGGTTCCAAAGCTCCATCACACAGGCCCTAGAAATGATTTTCCTGCAAGAGTCAACCCGACTCCCCAGCTGAGCAGCTGCCCTTGTTGGAGTAATGTCAGCATTGTCTTGTTTTGAACAGAACCCCTCCAGCTCTTGTGCCGTGGATGTGAGCACTGTGTGGTGGGAATCAGCCGGCTGTGCAGAGCTGTGTATCGTAACTGCTTGTGAGACTTCCATTTCCCTGTGGAAACCTCTGGCTTCCAGCCAGTGGAGAAAGATGTATACCTGGCACCTCACAGAGGTAGAGTACGCAGGATTTTCTTCACTTTGGGGCAGCTTTCTAGTAATACTTGGGCCACTTCTCAAAACACGCAACCTGCAGGCTCACAAAGGAGAATGTACATTTTCTTGCACATAGTGGGCCAGGTCCTTAGCTGGCACACGTTGCTGTAGTTCCACTGAAGTCAACCAAGCAGCAGGATTTGCACCAGCTAAGCATGTGACCCAATATTTGGAACAATTCAATTTCGTATTAAATTTTAGTTCTTTACAGTTCTATAGATCTCCATGTTCTGGATGTTGCTTGTACAACAGCATGACTTCTTGGCATAATCTTTCATCTTTAAACTCAACTTTTTTTTATGTCTCTTGTCTTCACCAAGGTCATTGTCTCTCTGTTTAGGTTAAGGACGCAGTTGATGATAGTTGATTCTCTGAGAAAATGAGTCATTCTCCTGCAAGTGATGCAGTCTTTTCTAGATAATGGGGAGAAAGTCAAAGTGAGAAGGAATTTATGGGTACCTTAACTAAATCCCTGTCCTTTGCCTTCTTAGATTCCAGTAATACAAATTGTTTCCTTGCCAGATGTCCATAATCTTGTGTGTGTTGCCTTGGGAGATCTGGAGATTGGAGAATTAAGGTGAGTGATTCTGGGTGTGTGTTTTTTATTGCATATTGAGGATGTCCAACCTGATTTCTCCAGCTTCACTGCAGATAATTGTGTTACTTGACCTCTTACTCTTGCCCAGAGGCCGAAGGTAGTCTCTTGCTGATCTGTCAGTTCTAAGAAGTGGTATCCAAATTTTAGGGCATCCTGCCCCTCTCCTCCCCCCCCGGAGGCGCAGAAGAATGTGTGGGGTGGCGGGGGACGCAGCAGGGCCCGGGCCAACCCTCACAAGGGATAGGGGGGAGGGAGCACCACCCAGCCCTGCTCTGCTCCTGGCCTTGACCTCCAGCTCCCAGCCACGGTTCTGAGCCCAAGCCTCGCCCCTGCCCCAGCTGCCTCTCCTTGTCCGGCCCCTGCCCTGGCCACAGCTTCAATATCTGCGGTTGGCATGGACCTTGTGCGGGGGGGGGAGGCAGATTTAAAAAGTTTGGGACCCACTGATTTTAAGTGAGCTTGCAAATATTAAAGCATTTTTGAAAATATCTGAGTAAAGTCAAAAAATCAGCTATCTACAAGGATTCTTTTGCTCCTCATTTCCTCCCATTGGTGCGGGTGTGACAGCTTAGAAATAGTCACTCCTGTGCGCTACAAAAGACCAGATTTGGGTTCCGTTTCTTCCTCTTTCATTATGATGTGGCCTTCTGTTCCGATTTGGTTTAGGGTCTTGCTTTGTTCTTCTGAAGATGGCTCCTTAAAGCAATCACTAGTGAAAACTGGGAGCATAAAAGCTGTTCTTGGGCTGACAGACAGGAGGCTGGTCAGTAGTAGTGGGACACTTCAAGACCAGCAAATTGAGGTCATCTCAGTTTCCACAGCAGGAAGGTAAGTCTGATATTTGTGGTGTTCTCAGCATGGGGGTGGGAGAGTCCTCAGGAGCTCTCACAGAGGCCAGGCTGGTGCTGAGGGGATAGCATGCAGTCCTATACAATACTCCAGAGCAGTATTGCTGCTTGTGAACCGTTCTCGTGTGTATTAAATCCTGAAGGTTTTTTCCCATCTGCTGTTTTTGTACGTGTGCTCCCCAGAAGCAACGAGAGGCAGACTTTGATGCCCCCAGAAGACACCATTCTGGCTTTTGCTGAGGTAGAAGGGATTAGAGACGCTTTAGTTGGCACCACTGCAGTGAACATCCTTATTGTTTGGTAAATGCTTCCTCTGAGATTACACTGTGTCACCAGGGTTTGGGCAGGGGCTGTTCCTTGCGGGATGATGTGGTGGGAGGGGAGGGTGTATGGTGATTTTGACTATAATAGCTACTTAACAGATGGTATGTGGTGGAGTTTGCAGCTTGTTTGTCCTGAAGTTGTTAATTATTTTTGAATCACTGTCAGGGGGCCTAGATCCTGGAACAGAACTTTTTTCTGTTTTTGTTCTTCTAAACCTAGATAAACATATAGCTAATGAGCGGTGCTGCCATCCTAGTGCTGCTCACAGCGCTTGTATGTTGTATCCTTTTCCCTCACTCTTTGTCTACCACCTTTTTGGAGTGGTCATTTGTTTGGGTAGTGCCTTGCTCACTGACTCTTCTGCAGTCTAAATAATAACTAGAAATAACAAGAGGACTATAAAACAGTCAGATTATTTGTTTCCATTTTCTGCAGGAACCTGAAAACTGGCCAGATTCTGAAAAAAATGCCTGTTGGTTATTCCTACCCTGCCTCAATCTGCCATCGAGCCTATTCTGACTCTGTATGTATGGGAAACAGTGTCATTCTATTTGTGCAGTGACTGCCCCGTGAGTGCCTGTGGCTGGGGTTCAAAGGCATGGTTTCCTAAAAGAGGCTTCTAGATTTAAGGACCTGTTGTGTTCAGGTCCACTACGAAAATTAAAGGAAAAAGGAGTTGGCTTGTGGGAAAGAAGTTGAATCACTTTTCTCAATTTCTTAGCCTTTTCACAGATATATTGGTAAGCAAAAGAGTAACACACCGCAGTAGGAGAATTTTCTTTATAATTATTCAGTAATTGCACACACCAAACACTGAGAACTTGATCTAAACACAACATTTTTGTGCGAGGTCTTGGTTCTAATTCCAATGGCTCTTCCAGTTCATTAGCACCTCTACCGTGATTCCTGGACACTTTGCCCACTTGGATTCTTAGGATTCTTGACCAGGGGTTCATTTCAATGAACATTTAATCCTATGGATGTGTATATTTAGTGCTCATGAATGTTTGGATTAATAGCAGTGGCTTGAGCCAGACTAGTGGGGGATTTGTCAAGAACTCTCTCCCAGTGCAGTCAGTCCTGACTCCTTGCTGTGCCTTAAGCAGAAGTTCCCCGTCATGTCTAACTGTGCAGTTGTTTTGTTATGTGAATGAATAACTAAGGTCTAGACTGAGAGCAACAAACTCATTTTCGGTGTGTGTTAATCCTGATTTGAGGCTAGCTCTTCTGAGCTGAAAAATAAGTGCATAAATTCATTGTGTCACTGAATTGTCATTCCACTGCACCAAATAAATCCGAATCAACCGGCCTTCCAGCAGCTTCTGCTTTTGTTCTATGTAATTTGATAAATATCAAGAGAGGAAAGTTTTTACTGCTTAAGGCATCAACTGGCATGGGGTTCTGATAACAGGAGAGAATTTACCAATGATTGTTTGGGAAAAATCAGCTTGTTGTTTTTCTTGTAACCTTCACTCTTGTGACTTCTTTTTCCTCTGGAAATCAGGGCCTCCTGTTTGTTGTTTTAAGTCGCCCACATGCCAAAGAGCATGAGTCGTGTGGAAACCCTGCATTCTGGATGAGCGTGTTAAACCCCAAGACAGCCAGAAGCACCAGAGTAATGTTCTTTTCCCTGCCCCCTGGACATAGTGGAAGGCAAGTACTCCAGGAATCATGCACATTTCTTTCTTAAACTATCATTAAATCATTAAATGATAAAAGGGGTCTGTGGGAGAGCTAGCAAAGTGTGAGGGGCCATTTGTCATCTTGCTGATGATAGTGAGGTTGTGATAAATCATTTCAACCTTTGTATGTACAAGAGATCAGAGTGAGGGTGTTGTCCATATCCTGCCTGCTTCCTGCACATGTCTGTGAGCTAACCTCTGAGCTCCCTGTGTCCTGCACCGAGGAGCTCTTTATAAGAGATCTCTGTGTTCAAGCCAGGAAATTGCTCCCTTGCAGACTTCATGCTTTATTTACTGTCACAAACTGTTTGTGGAAGGAGAGATTCAATAACTGAAGCTGTAATTTCTGAATCCACAGACAAATCCCTGGGAAAATGTAGGCAAATTAACACTGTAAAGGCTTAAAATTGTTTCAGGGTCTTATGTCTAGATATAAGTATGTTTATTTATTATTAGATGGTGGTTTGTAGCTAGGTGACCTGCTGTCTTTTCAATATCGTAAATCTGGAGACTGTAAGACATTTAGTCCCCAATCCTCCAAACAGTTATTTGCATAAGAAAAGATGTGTATATGGTTGCAGATTAAGGCCTTAGGGTGTGGTAATGTTTAACAATTGTCTCCTACTTCTCCTGGTCAAATGTAATGAAGGCTACTTAAAACTTCAATATATTTTAGTTTCCTGCAATTGGCATACACTCTAATAGGTTTCTTTCTCCTTAAGAGGCTTTTCCATGTGGAAGACATCTATTGCTTTTACACTCAACAAATCGGAAATAAAATTTTAAAATCTTGTGTAATGTCATTTTGTGTGAACAAACTCTGCGGAGCACTAACTGTTCTGTTCACGCACCTGTATCTGCTAGGTACCTGGAAGGCGAAGTGAAGGGTGCCTCTGCAGCAGCTGTGCTAACATCTGGAACCATCGCAGTGTGGGACTTATTTCTAGGGCAATGTACTGCTCTGCTTCCACCAAACACTGATGGGAATTGGTCTTTGGTCAGGTGGTCAGTCACAGACTCCTGTTTGCTGGCTGGACAGAAAGACGGAAGTGTGTACGTGTACGATTATTCCCAAACCAAGGCAAAGGGGAAGTAAATGGGTATTATGTTGGATTTTGAAAGCTAAATAGAAGAGTTTCAACTGATGATCTAAAGTAAATTGAGCAGGATAGGATTGTGCTGATGAGAGAGACCTCAGCATCACCTGTTCACTTTTCCCCAAAGTAAACTGAGGTTTTTTCACTTGAAGTCAGGTTCACAAGATCTGTCAGACCTTGCTGGCGAACCTGACCGACTTTGAATGTATCTTCTTTTGTTTCTTTTTGACTTGTTTACTGGATCTGTGAAGCCAATGGCTAGATCTACCTGTTTGCATTCAGGGGTTTGTACATTTCATTGTGAAAGCATTTCCAGTAGCTTATCTAGATGTAAAATGCTATTAAACTTTATTTTTGTAATCTGTCTTGCATTTGTGTCAATGTGTCTCAGATTTCATTAGTGAAAAATTTTATTGCAACAGTTGTGGACAGTGATGTATTCTGTGATCTAAACATAACCAGTACCAAAGGGAGAGCCTCTGCCACCCAGCCATAGTCCAGTCAAGCCACTATGAAAAAACTTCATCCTGCTGCCCTCAAGGTTGGGGATACTCTTTTGATTCTCTCAGTGGCTTATCTGCAGTGCAGATTTTGGAGATGGCTTTCTCACTACTACTAGCAACCGCATGGGCTGGTATCTCGGTGCGGTGTCCACGGGGCAGCTGTCCACTTCACAACTGGCGCCAATGAGCCCTTCTGTGGTAATCCAGAGCCCGCCCGGGTGTCTGTGTTCCTGCGTTGCCTGCACCTCCGACCCGCTCCTGGCCTGGAGGGCATCCCAGCTGGAGCAGGGCGGGAGCCGCTACCCCCGTTCTCAGGTGGACGGGTGCGCTGGGCGCCCTGCCGCTTGGAGCAGACGCCTGTGGGTCGCTGGTCCCCGGGCGGGGCGGCCGGCCCGAAGCAGCTCCCGCGTGTTCGGAAAAGGCGCCGCCAGCGGGCAGGGCGGGGAGACCCGACTTTGGACCGGGCTCTAAAGCGCTGCGGTGCGTTAGCAGCTGCCCACTGCCCCTGCTCGCCCTCCGCACGGGGGGCCGGGCCGGGCCAGGCGCTCGAGAGGCGCCCGGGGCTGGGCCCTGCGCCGGGCACGGCCGTGCGGCTGCAGGGCGCCCCCGCGTGGGCAGGGCGCGGCCGGGGCTCCAAGCAGCCTGGCCCCCTCGGCCCCGCGAGGCTAGCCTGCACCGCACAGGGCACGCGTCGGGATCGGGGCCGGGGGGCAGCGGGGCGAGGACGCTCCGGCGGCCCCGCCCCGCGCGGTCCGGGGCTGC
>ML675626.1:30380776-30401566 GCA_007922155.1 Mesoclemmys tuberculata | reverse complement strand
GATGATCATATTGGTCCCTTCTGACCTATGAGTCTATGAGTCTATGAAATAGTAAATTCAGTTTCTCTAAACAGTTACAGTTAAAGGGGGTTTTCATCTAAGGGAAGATGTTGAGACTCTTCAATAGTCAAATTGCTCCTTCATATGTTAGCATTTTTAGCAGAAATTAGTTACTTTTAAGTCCTGAGATGCCTTAGTTATGTGGATAATAATATGCATTGACTAGATAGCAGGGAAACTATTATCTGTTCAGATGAAAGTGTCTGGCAGAGGGACAGTAAAGGACAAAACCACCAGATTTCTGGCATCTCTGAGCTGTAAACTCCAAGTGGATACTATAACTTTTCCTATCTTAGTGAAATGCTTGTGATCAGTTTTATTGTATTATTGTTTGGCTTTTCTCCCAGCTCACAGTAACTTCCCACTTCATGAAAGACCTGGGCTTGGACAGTTTAGACCAAGTGGAAATCATCATGGCCATGGAAGATGAATTTGGTAACTGAAGTTTGTGATGTCTGTTCTTCCTAACCTTAGCTATGGAGAAGGATTGTCCAGTGGTTCAGGGGCTAGCTTAGAACTTGGGAGAACTAGCTTCAAGACCTGCTGTACTGCCAGCTTCTGTGTAACCATGGCAAGTCACTTAGCCTCTCCCTCAGTTCCCATCTGTACAGCGTGGATAATATTTCCTGCCTCTCGGTGGTGGTGTGAAGATAAATACGCTAAAGACTGAGAGATGCTTATGCTATGGTAATGGAGGCCATGTAGGCACTTATAAAAGATAGATATGCTGTTGTCTTGATTAACTCCCAAAATGGGCTTACTGTAAACAAAGTATTGGTTTTATTTCCATAAGCTCAGTATAAATATTTAACGTTGACTAATTTACACAACCCAAAGAAAGCTGTATCATGCTCTGCGAGCAATGTAAGTATCTCTAACTCTCAGGGATTTAGTTTCTTTGTGTCTTCTGCATCTCCTGTCTGAAACATAAATTACGCTTTCTATAACTTCAGTATAGAGCAGTTTGGTGCACCTTCAAGTCTTTGTCTCGAAACCTTCCTAGGGATTTGGCTGTACTATGGTGTGGCTAGGAGCCCACAAAGCTCCAGGTAATAAAACGCAAATAAGTACACCAGATATTCCATTTTGCATCAAGACTGCTGTCCTGGATGTGAGAATTGTATTAAACTTCTGCATGTTTAGATGCTAAAACAATTCTTTAACCTCTTCACCTGACTCTGCTAAACCACCTATTCTTTCCCTCATTTTATTGTATCCCAGAATCCTTTATACTTCCTATTTCAGAGTTCTTTTCGCTGCTTCATGTAACAACCAAAATTGAAGGCACTCTGACTTGCACATTGCCCAGATATATTTAATCTAATTACTGCCCCTGTTTACATTGAGGGGCATTAGCTTGCCACCAGCAGGACTACGAATAGATGAGCCAGAAATTTCTAGACAATGTAGTGACCAGCTCTACTGTATCAAGCCCCAGTGGTCCCTAAGCTGGTGAACGCTATAGAATTTTTAAAAGGTAATTGCTATAATGACACTTGGTAGAAGACTATGAAACAAACTGTGATGCTTTGGGTTCTCCCTTGCATGTAATTAGCCCACTGCCTTGCCATCTCACAGTTGTCGCACATCGGCGTTGGTTTCAGAGCTCTGGGAACACAGTAGAAGCTTAACTGTGCTTGATAGGGCATTGACTCTGTTAGTGAGGCTTCACAATCTGCAGGAACTTCTATTTCTCTCTAATGCCTTTTGAATAACGTTCTGCTGCTGGGTAAGGCACAGCAGGGTTTGAAACGCAGCTTTAGTAATGAGAGGTGCCAAATCTACGTCTGCATTGCTGAACAGCGACCACTGCATGCTTGTTGCCCACAGAACCAAGACACAGGTATCTGAGTTTGTATTATGCTTTCTCTTGCTTTACTGCTGTTTCCCCTATTACAAGCGAAGCATGTACTCTTTCTTCCAGGGTTTGAAATTCCTGACGCAGAAGCAGAAAAGCTAATGTGTCCACAAGAGATTGTAGATTACATTGCAGATAAGAAGGATGTGTATGAATAAAGACATTTCTTTGAAGCTGAGTAAGTAGAAACTTACTTTTATGTAAGTAGCAATAATGGCCAGGCAGTGTAAAATCACCATGGAGTTACTGGAGATGAGAAATCCATTGTTCCTAGGGTGTATAATTCTGGTCAGTGCTGAGATGGTAGACAAGGTACTGAAAAGGGATCTAGCACAGATTTTGATGGCAGATGGCAAGCACAACTGGTCCCCTTGTTGCAGGTCCAACAGTGCCAACCACTGAATGCTGCCTAAGCCTCCCTCTCTCCCCATATCAGGATTGAGGATCATGGCAGGGCAGTGTGGCGGAAACAGGCACAGCTGCCCCTGCTGCTTTATCTGTGCCAGGGATGGAGATGGGAATCTCATCAGAGCTAAGGCCCTGCCACTAACTCCCTGGCTTCCTTTAGCAGTGCTGTTTCGTGCTGCTTGTGTTTCTGTCCTTGTCAGTTCACTTTTATTGCACATTTTATTTTGCAAGGTAATTTTTGAGCTCTGAAATACCAAATCTGTGTGACTTTTTTTTAACAGGAAATTCTCTTCTACTGTGAAGACTAGGATGATATCAGCTGGTGTGTGGATGTAAGCGCACATTACTGTACCATTGCTGCAGTAGTTCTGTTGGACATTGTATTTAACGTTGTCTAAATATGCATTGGTCTTTAAAATAATAAATATACAAGACCAATATTGTCTTGATGAT
This sequence comes from Mesoclemmys tuberculata, assembly GCA_007922155.1. NCBI lineage: Eukaryota > Metazoa > Chordata > Testudines > Chelidae > Mesoclemmys > Mesoclemmys tuberculata. Next base: position 30,398,787 of record ML675626.1, on the reverse strand, counting down.
TTTGTTCTACAATGCCTTTATGTCAATGGTCCAGAATAATTCTTTTTAATGTATAAAAGTTCCCAGCACTAGCTCTGGCCATTCTTAAAGTGCTAAATCTGCCTCTGTGGGAATACATTCTGGTTCCCAAATATTTAAGTGAGTGCTAGGCCATGCTATAACTATTGTAGGCCTTCAGCATCTGGGTTCAGAGTAGCTCCTCCGAAGTCCTGGAAAAGCTCTTTGTGCATATCTTCAAATAACTCTACAAGTGTAGTGTTCCCATGCATTTGACTATTGGTCTCATGGCTCCGGGTCTAACCTGCTCTTTGGGGTTGCTTTTGAATCCCTGTCCTGAGGCTCTGATTGAGTGATCTGCTTGGCTGTTGTTAAAACAGCCATAGTACTTCACAAGCTATTTAAAGTAATTGATCCTGCACCAAAGGCTCCCATCTTTCCAGTGTCCCTGTGCAATATTAAATAAGATACTTTACTTAGCACAGTTAGAATGCAGTAGTCTAAGGGCAACATCCTGTACCGGGCAGTGAAATTCAAACAATATTCCTCCATCTTGTAGAACTGTATTTATAAACACTTGATTTTTCTCAAAAGACTTTCTTATTTCTAACACGTACTAGAGGGCTTCAGCGTGTGCTTGTGACATCTTTGTACAGGGTCTTGTCCAAATCCACGCCAGCCACCTGTAAGTGACAAAAGCATCTCCTAAATCTGGCAGGTAGGTTATAAAGGATACAGTGTTGCAATGTACATGCTCAAAGCTTGGTCTTCCAGCCGCTGTTGGCACTGAGACCACTGTAGGCAATCCTGTTTTGAGCCCCCCATTCATTGCAGTTTCAGAATGCCTAGAGGAGGGTCTCATATCAGCGTTTATACAGTGCATTAAAATTGGCTTATTAAAATAACTTGTACGCTCTGCTGCCTGAGTGATCAGTTTCCCTTTCACATCTCAGTAAGCCCGGTGTGCCTGCTTTCTTTCCAGTAAACCAGCTTCTTTTCTGCTGTTGTGTTACAAGTAAATAGTCATTTCAACTGTCACTTCAAAATGTCTGTACTGACCTGATGGAAAGTAAAGGGCAATGATTTTCCTGCTGCTGCAATGCACGATAGGAGCAGTGCTACTGTAACTAATCACAGCATGAGGGGTTTGTTTTCAATCTCTCCTAAGCCAGAGCTGAAAGTTATTGCTGGACACTACACTACTTTTCCCTCTGAGCCAAGAACCACTTTATCTGTCACCGGGGCACCACCAGGCTGAGCGCCAAGAAAGTGTCATCTGTTACATATTTTCCTCTGACATTCAGCCTGGTAGGCAGCTGGAAAATAAACTGCAGCCTATGCCTGCTCCACATGGGCTCTTTCACAGTGTAGGTATTTGTTTTCACAGTTTGCTATCTCAAACTATTTCAACTTTAAAATTGAAATATGTTGGACTGTACTCTCAGCCAGCTGGGTGTTGCTCTGCCTGGAGCTGGTTAAGGCTCAAACTGAACCTCAGTTCTGTGAAAGGGTTGCAGTGATTCACTTTTTGTAGTCAGAAACTGATGAAGTGATTTTTGCAGTTACAAAGAGCCTTTCATTCCACAGCACTTCCCTAAGGGGATGGTAAATACAAGGACTGCTTCAGCGATCCCACAGTGCATTGATACAGTCACTGCATCACCACCATTGCTTCCTTGAGATGTTGGTGTTTCCCTTGGAACTTTCCTGCCCAGCTACTGCCTCTGCTTAACTTTGGAGATGACACAGGATGGAAGTACAGGGGCTTGATCAATTCATTGCCAACTGATGTGTAACTGCCATTGACTTCAGTGAAGGGATAATCAGATGCTAGGAGTATTTTAGGTTATGCTGTGTCAGGGTCTGCAATTAGGAAGCTATCAAAGCCATCCCCCCAAGCATGGTAGCCCTGGCCCTGCTATTCTAGCCCAACCCCCTCATACTACCTCAATATGCTTTTCCAACAGCCCCCTCACCTTGCTTCCCTTTGTCTCAATGTGCTATTGAGGCAATGGTGGCCTGTGATTTTATTCTAATATGACCCTAAAATGTATTTTCTACACCAGATGATTGTGTGAGTCGGACACATTAGAGGTCTGGCTGTCTCTGGGAATTGTTGACTGTGGAAATTATGTATTTTTATGTACTGTTCTGTGTATGTTCTCTCACAATACAGGAGTGAGGGGATTTCAGGTTGAAAGGCAACCAATTTCAAATGGATAGAAATCAATACTTTTGACACATTACAAAATTAACTTGAGGAATCCATTGCCACAAGACAAAAGGAGCTGAATAATTCCATGGGATTTTAACAGATAATTTGGTGTGTATATGGACAGTTCCATTAGACAGGATGCACATCAGAACTAGATCTCTCACTTTTTGGGATAAACTAGCTGAAGTTTGGCAATGAAGCCTCTGGGTAGGCTAGGCTATAACTGTCCACTAGGAGGTTTCTTACACCTTCCTTGGAAGCATTTAGTGTTTGCCACAGGTAGAGATGGTGCTGTGGTGGAGGGACCACTGAGCGACTTGGTACAGAGCATCCTAAATTCAGTGCTGAGTCTGCATCCAGTGTCACCACCCTCACAAAGGGTGTGGTTTTGAAATGGATGTTTTAGTTAAACGGAAGCCAACCCGAGTGTGGACGCTACGTTGGATTTACACGTTGTTTATAGCAATTTAACTCAACTCAGTGCCCACACGGGGTTTTGCACCAGTTTAGTACAATTAGATTTTAAATGGATTTGGAGTTTAACTAGTGCAACAAGTGAGACAATCCACCCCCTTCACAGTGGGAACGGCCAGCAAGCACTGGGGGGTGCCCATTGTGATGTGGGCTTGGTGCTGTGCTCAGATCCCCACCTGACTCCTGACCAGCCATCATCAGGTGATAACAATTTTCACTCCTGTGGGCCTGGTTCATGTCTGGATTGGTAACACCTGGAGGTGGAAGGCTCCAGAGCCTATTGCCAAGCCCCTGAGCTGTTCAGTTTTAGCTGAAGCTTCCCTTTCCAAACATCATCTCTGCCTGGTGGGATTAGTTCTGGGAAGGCGATGGCTGTGCGGGAGCGAGGTCAATGATATGTTTGTAGGTGTTGTGAAGACGGGGAGGGGGTCTGGCATTGCGTAACTGGAGATTTTTGCGCTGCGCACAGGGTGTGTGGTTCCTGAAGCCCAAGCTCCCGGAGTTGACTATCTCCTTTAAAAAAGGACCTGTCTGGTCCTCTTGATTGTAAAGAACCCTCCACCCGCTGTGGGGCCTGGCTTATGGTCTCTGAACGGCTGCATTGGCCAGCCCGTGTGCGGCAGCCGCACGGGGGGTGTTGGCTGCCTGGGACACGGCGTCTCACGGGCTTTCTACGGAACAGCCGCACTTTCCTCTTTGGTCCTGCGTGCCCCGCGCGTGTGGGGTGTTTGCCCGGGGGGACTGCGGCTGGCCTGCAGTGGGCGGCCACACCGAGGGTGCGTGCCCCGTGCGGTGCCCGGCGCGGCGCGTGGTGCTGGGGGGGCTGCATGTGGGGGCGGGGCTGGTTGGCGGGGGGCGCAGGGGCGGGGCTTGGGGGGCGGGGTGCGCGGCGCTGCAGCCCGCGGTGCCGCCGCGGCGGGGGGCGGGGGCCGGTTTCCTGCCGCCTGCCCCGGCTCCCGGCAGCCCGCGCCGAGCGCTGCGCCCGCGGCAGCATGAGCCGCCTCCTCCCGCTCCTGGCGCTGCTGGGCGCGGCGGGTAAGGGCCGGGCCGGGGCGGGCGGAGCGGGCCCGGGAGCGGGGCCGGGAGCGGAGGGCTGGGAGGCCGAGGGCCCGGTGGCCCCTGACTCGGTGCCAGCAGGTTTCCCTGCCGTTCGCTGGCGGACCAGGGCTGGGTTTACACGGACCGGGACAAGTCCCGCGGGCGGCGCGGGGATGTGCGGCGGCACAAACCGGTGTGACTCCGCCCGGTGCAGCCCGTGTGCACAAAGCCAGGCGCGGCCCGCGGCCGCGCTGCGGGGGCTCCGCGCGGAGAAGGACGGGGTTAAAAAGTACGCGCGCCCCGGCGTTACCTTCAGCGGGGCTGGTGGCAGGGCTCGGCTCTGCCCCAGGCTGCCAGGCCCGGCTCCGTCTCGCACGGGTCCTGCAGGGGCGGTGGCCAGCACCAGCTGCTTCAGCGGCAATGGCGAGAGACGCTGCCAGAGGCATTTCTATGCCCAGGGGAGATGGTTTGCTGGCCCCGAGAGAGAGTTTCCCAACCCCCCGGGAGACAGTCTGTGGTTCATGTGCTTGGAAAAGCTGGTCACAGGCTTGTGCCAAAAGTAGCTGTTTCGGTTTGGCTCGCTTGGGAAATAGGGATGTTGCGTTTCGTGGCAGGTCACCTAAATCCGTGCTGCTGCTTTGGTGAGCTGTGCACATGGGCTGAGCAAAATACCCTCGCAGATCTGCTGTCCGTGAGCCAACAGGCATGTGCCCGCACGCCTCTGGTGATCGGAGTCCAGTCTTTTCTACGGCGCAATTGTCTCGTTTGTGTGCCTGTTACAGGGGCTCGTTTAGCTCTTGGAGTGAAATGGGGGACGTGGAGTTTATTTGGATGCATGGTACAGCAAAGGGGGGCGTTTTCCATGTCAGTGATGCAATTCCCATGATGTAACCTACGTTCAGGTACTGGAGGAGTTCGAGCTAAGAGGTTTCTATTTTATTTATTCCTGCAAATACAGATGCTGATGATAGAGGCATTTCGGTGAGTTCCAGCTGGGTTTTGAACCATGTCTGAGCTTTTCCTTTCACAGGAAATGGCTCTCTGTGAAACCTGACACTGCAAAGGGTTAAATTCCCAAGCGGTTGGCTGTATAGAGCAAAGGAGCTCCAGAAAAAGGACATTTTGTAGGTTGAAAAATGACTGTTGGTTTTTGGATAAAGAAATGCCCTGAGCTGCTGGGGTGAGAGCAGGGAGAAGGGGTTGGGGTCGCACAAGCTGCTAAGTATGGAGGAAAACAGAGAGCAGGGGACTATTTTGGACACTGCACAGTAACATTGTTCTGTATTTCTCTAATGGTGACTGTGCACTCGCTGCCAATGCCTGGTTCAGAGACTGCACCACTGAAACCGCCTTTGAGCTGGAATCTCTCACAGCCACAGGCAAAATTTGAACCAAGACAGCCTTCCAGGCAGTGACAAACCAGTGCCCCAGTCCTGCTGGCTGGCACTAGAGCCTGGTTCTGCTCCCATGGGGACCCCAGTGAAGACAGACTGACACCGGTGTCTAAGCAGGTCTTGTACCCAACTGAATACACATAACCCACGCTCCTGGCAAAGGCTGTTGAGCTGGTGCTGGGGCGGTGCGAATTTGGGAATTGCTTCCCATTGGCCAGGATGAGGAGGCGGTGCTTGAAAGCATGTGGATTGTCTGAGCAGCATCGGTGTTCAACGTTTGGGTGGCCAGCACCCTTGTTTTGGTGGCCGCCGTTGTATGCCAGGTATTTGGCACACCAGAGACTGAGATAATGTCTTGTGTGCAATCTCCCCGGTCCCTGCAGAGAGAGCCATCTGGGGAGGCCAGGCTGCCACAAAGCCAGGGGCTCCCAAACGGGCACGGCTCCATTATAATGACATTTTCCTGCTGGGACCCCAGATGGCCCGGAGGAGGGTGGCCTTTTGAAGAGTAAAATGGTGGCCGTGGCCTGCTGCACAGTGCAGCCTCGCACGCACCGTGCTTGGGAGGTCATGCCGCACAGAGTGGTGTCTTCCATGGGGCGTGACCTCGTGCATCTGGTGCGCATTCATAGTGCAAAACGGCAGCCTCCAGGTGTCGTGACCTCGCCCGCATTGCATGTGTGAGGTGATGCTGAGCGTAGTGAAATGGGGTCCTCTGCATGGTCGAGTCTAGTTCCCAGGCAAGCCCATCTGCTGATGGTGTGACCCCCTTCGGGTGCACAACCCACAGCCTGGGAACCTGGCATTGGCTGCTTTCTTGCAGTCGGAGCACGTCGCCAGCCAGGTCTCCTGCTGCTGCAGTGTGAGTTCATGGAGGGGAGCCCCATCTCACTAGCGCGCCGGGATCTGGGTGCCTGTTGCAGTCCCCAGTTAAAGCTGCCCTCTGGCTGCATCAGGAGGTAGGGGGCATTGGTGTCCTACCCCTTGTTTCTTCTGGTGCTGTGATGCGCTCAGCCAGAGTCTGCTGGGCCACAGCAATTGTCTCCTTGCTTGGCTCGCCAGTGTTGATTTCCTTCTAACAGCGCCATGTGCCTCGGGCCCAAGAGACCAGCCATCTCCATAGCAATGTGGCTGCAGTGGGGGGGGCGCGTGAAAGCATTCTGCATGGCTTGGCTTTGTTCTCTTGGACATTTGGGCGTTGGGAGGGGAGGGCTGGTAAGTAATTGGTCAGTGACAGCATTTTTGAGGCATGGGAGATGGGGCATTAATGGAGCTCTCTCCTCTTAGCAAATCCCTTAGTGCACCCTGGGGCATGTGAAAAAGAACAGCGGGCTGGTTTTCCCTCCTCTTCTGACAGGAGCTGCTGGCCCAGCCAGAGAGGTCAGGGAGGGTGGGCGTGGGACTGCCCCTTGCTCCCGGTGGCGTCCCAGCTCCGCTGTGGCGCGCTCGTTTTGGGTTTTGCTGAGTTACTAACCGGGAGGCACGTTAGCACGTGCATGACCCACGGGCTGGACATGGGGCCAGCATTGCCTCAGCCGGGCTGGTGTCCAGGGCCCAGCCCGCGCGTTGTAGCTAGGCATGCTGCTGGGTGCGGGGCTCTCCGTGCTGGGTCTCAGGCAGGAGGGGGATTGTGTGCCCCCAGGCTGTGAACAGTGCACGCTCTGCTGTCTTCCCCCCCAGTTGCGGTGGACTGGTGCGTGTGGCTGGCCCTCTGCTGCTCTGTGGGGCATTGGCACAGACCTGTCTGCCCTGGGAACTGGACAGGGGAAGGCTGCCGGACAGGTAAAGGCTCTGCCGGATCACTACGGTGATGGGCCATAGAGATGCTCCTGGGTGGGAGCAGCAGAGAGCCAGGGGGCTCTGATTCCCAGGGAGCCTTATTCCTGCCCCTTGGGCTGGGCGAGATGTTCTTGCTCTCCCTGGGCGGGGGTAGGATGCTCTGTCTTTCGCTGCCCCTAGCCCCACCCCCTGCAAATCATGTTAATCAGCCAGCCCAAAGACTGGCATGGCCTTGCCACATGCATTTCCCACTCCTCGCCTGGGCTCCTCTCCCAGCTGCCCTCCTGACCAAGGCTCCTAGGCTGGGGTTGGGATTTTCCTCCTTATCCCAGTCCCCAGAGCTCAGGGTCCAGAGAGACCTGGTGCTCAGAGAGCTGTAGGGTCACGGTGAGCTCCAGCTCATTCCGGGGTGTATGGGGCTCTGATGGGGCACTGTGGAGTCCTGCTCTCGGTGGAGTCCGTGTGAAACACACCTCGGGGCTCAGCCCCGTTCGGAGATGGGGAGTGCGGCACTGACAGAGCCGCTTACTTAGCGCAGGCAGCTCAGACCTTCCCACCCCGTGGCCTGCCGTACTCTGGGCCCCTGCAGCGCGCCGCATTTGTGGGGCCGATTGGAGCATGGAATGTGTACAGCAGCGTTTTCCAAACCCTCTCGCCACGCCGCACGTGTCCCCCGGGAGGTGTCTTAGCCCCACTTCACAGAGAGGGGAATTGCCTTGCCTGAGGGGTTGTAGAGAGTCCTTCTCCGCGCCTGGGTATGATGAGAACCCAGGAGTCCTGACTCCAAGCCTTGGACTAGTAAAAGCATTTCATTCCTCTTGACCAGAGTGACTCCCTGGTGCTCCTCGCTCTGCCCCAACCATCTCCCAGTCTTTGCCTTTCTCCTTTTAGGTGCAGCTGCCCGGGAGTGGCCGGGGTCTCTGTGGGAAGGTGTTGAGCAGGTGAAGTCACGAGAGGCCACCATGAAGCGGAGGAGGGCGGTGTCACCGGGCGCTGCAGAGCGTCCTCGCAGCACCAGCGACACCGCTCCGGGTGCTCGCCCGAGCCTTGCTCCCCGCCACAGCCTCGTCACCTGGCTGGCCAGCTCTGAAGAGAGCCCTGGAGATGTGCTGAGTGATGCTGCCACCATGGCCCAAATGGCGTGGCTGGGCAGGAGAGGGCAAGGGGCTGCGGATGGAGCAAACACTGAGCGTGCGGAGCCACTGGTCACTGCAGGCCCCTGGGACAAAGCCTGCCAGCGGGGAGTGCTTATGCACCCTTCTGCAGCACAACAGGGGATGCCCACTGGAACGCGTGGCAGCTCCTGGTTCCCTACGAGGCCACTGTTCAAGGCTGCAACGCCCACGTCGGTGCCTTTCCCTGGGACGGTTCCTCTGGGGATCAGGAGAGCGAAAGATGCCACTTCCCAACCCGAGTCACCCACAGTATTTCCTGGTTCTGCCACCTGGGCCCCTTCCAGCCCCTCCCCAGTGTACACCAGTGGACAGAGCGTGCCTCCGCCAAGGTCCTCGGAGACGCCGGGTGCTGCTCTTGCCCCGAGTGAGTCCCTGGAGGAGACCAGCCAGAGCAGTGCTGTGGACACACAGGAGCCAGGAACTTTGCTGCCTCCCTCTGTGCCCACGACCAGCCCCACTCCCTGGGCGAGCACAGGTGATAGCGGGGCTCAGGGCTTGGGAGGAGGGGCGCGAAGGATGGGGATGGCGCACAGGGAAGCTGCTGTTACTGTGGAGTTGGACTTCACTGACTTGGGCAAAGGAGCCAGGGTGCCAAAGACCACCGAGGCCTCGGGCCCAGACCTGAGTCCCCGCACCCTGCCACGAGGTCAGACGGAGCTTGCCTTGCGCACTCCGGCCTCCGTATCGGGCGACTCTCTGCAACCCAGCTCGACGCCTGCGCCGCAGCCAGGTGGCTGGGAGAGTCTGGGCTGGCAGCCGGGGGGCAGAGCGGCCAGCCTGGCTCATCCAGCCACAGAGATGGGTGGGACCCCAGTCCGCACCCCGGCCAGCCGCAGGGCAGAGCCGCTGGCCACAACAGCTCACCTTGTCCCAGGAGACCAGACCATGGTGGGCGCCAGCACCCAGCGCTGGGTGCCCCTGGGAACCCGAGGGCCTGGGGAGGGCCTGGACCCTATGCTGGTGGGGACTGGCTCTGAGCAGTCACCACGACGCAGCGGTGTTGATGGGTTCCCAGAAAACATGGACCTGTCTCTTTCCAATGACGTGCGCACGGAGGGGGACCCTCGGGCAGTGTCATGGGCAGAGCCTCTCTCCGGGGTGTTTCCAGCCAGTGTGCCAAGCGCCTACGCCAGGACCCAACGGCCGTTAGCCAACCTCTCAGCCCCTGCCACCTCCTCTGGCTCGGCCCAGCCCCTGTTGGCAGTTGAGCAGCTCAGCACATCGGCCGATGCCTCTCGCCCCACCGCCCCTGGCCAGGAGAACGCGCCTCGCCGTGAGCCTGCCTCGGAGCAGCCGTCGAGTGACTCCTGGACTCTCGCCTGGCTCCCAGACACCCCTCCTGAGAGGACTCGAGTGCCTGGCACAGAGGAGCCCCGTAGCATGGCCAGGTCTGAGTCTGCGGGCACGTCCTCCCAGCCTCCTGTCTCCAGCATGCCCGGAGCCAAGCAACCCTCCCTGGCGCCTGCCCTAGGCGTGACCGTGACGTCTCAGGAGGGAGCGTTCCCGGGAGCCTCCCGTGCTGTCCCCTCCAGCGGGAAGGCCATGCCCCATAGCCCTGGCACTCTGCGAGCCACCAGTCCCATGGGCTTTCAGCCTCCACCGGCCAGCCAGACTGCTCGAGTGGATTTGCTGCTGGCCACTCTGCAGGACGGCTCCACGGCGCTCAGCCCGACAGAGACCACAGCAGCCCCCGGGCCAGGGCTGAGCTTCCCAGCCTCCTCAGAGAAGGAGGTTTCTGGGTCTCCCTCTGTCCTGGGACTCTCAGAGCTCAGCGTGGCCACCACCCAGTCTCCAGCGTGGTTCACCGTGACCGCTGCTGCGCTGGCTGCCACCTCCTCTGCAAGCTGGCTGGGAGAGACCGAGGGGCTGGGCCAACAGGCAGCGACCTCCCCGGCCTGGGCTGTGTGGGCTGGGTCTGAACCGGGGAATTCCAGCCAAGCCCCTGATGCTCCAGTCCCGAGCGGGGCTGGGGGGAGCTTTTCCAGCAGCAGCACGGGGGCTCTGTTCAGCCCCACGGCCGCCATCCCAGAGCTGATTCTAACAGCAGAAAGCGCTGGGTCCCCAGCTGGCAGCAGGAGTCCCTGGCCCCCCCTGGCAGTGACCCTGAGGGTGCAGAGGACGGATATCACAGCTCCCGTGAGCAGCGCCAGGGCGGACGTCCCCTTTGCCAGCACACAGCTTGGGGCCACGATGCCACCTGTGACTCCTGGCCCAGCGGGCACGACGGATGAGCAGCCCCCGCCCACCACCACCAAGGGTACCCGTGGCAGGGCACAGAGTGTCTTAGTTGTGGAAGACCAGCCTCCTCTTCTCAAAGGTCAGTCGGGCAGAGAACACACACCCCACCCCACCGGGTTTGTGCACTGCTGTCTGGGTGGGGATGTCCCACGGGGGAGAGGGATGGGGAGTCCCGTTGGGTGAGGAGTGCAGCTGGTGCAATCCGATCACAGAGCATGGTGGGCAAAGCCCTGGGCCAGCAGCTTGCTGAACGTGGTTGTGGCCACCATCGATTCTCCGCTGGCCCAGGCACAGCCGATGTGGGGCCCCATGCAGGTCCCGCCAGGACCCGAACCCTGTGAGAGCCCCTCTGCTGGGAGCTCACCCTGTCCCATGGCCCCCTGCAATCCTGCCATGGCCCCGCTTGAGGATGTGCTCTACTGTGTGCGCCAGCACAAGACAGGCCACTGAAATCTCCCACTTGGTGCTGAAGCTCTCCGAGGGCATGCTCCGGCTGTGCAGCGGTGACTGCCCCTCTTGCAGTAGATGGGGTTAGCGGCCTGTGGGGCCTTCGGGGTGACTGCAGTCCTAGTGCAGCTCTGCACCACATGCTCTGGCTCTTCTCCACGTCTTCCCTCCCTGTTGTCCCAAGCTGGTGCCACTCTGAGCCTTGGCGCACAGCTGCCCAGGGCGTGGGAGCCAGCAGGGCATGGGCCGGGCTCCGAGCAGTCACGGTTTCCCCTTCGGGCTGGGCTCTGTTTTTTGTCTCGCAGCGGCCTTCCTCCGCATCCCCTGTGAACTCGCGCTGGACATGGAGTTCATTCGCGCCTTCCAGAATCCCGCGTCGCACGCACGTCGCAGCCTAGTGCAGAGCTTCAATGAGACGGTGAGCGTGGGGGCGCTGGGGCTGGCGAGCGGGGCTGTCCTGGGGCGCTGGCCTTGCAGTTCATGGCTCTAGTGCCGCAGGGCAGGGCGTGTGAGGGGTCGGGCGCTGGGGTCCCCTGCCGTGTGGCCAGTTCTCTCGTCACAGTGGGCCTTTCCCCACACAGGTGGTGCCCCTCTTCGCGGCTGTGCCCGGATTCCAGAGGCTGGAAGTGACGAGGATCAGGTACGAGCATGCTCAGCGACTCTGCTCCCCTCAGTCCACCAGGGCCAGGGAGCAAGCCCCGCACGCTGGGAGTGCCGCAGCTCGGACTCCGCTTGTCCCGTGTCGCCGCCGTGCGGCTGTGACTTTGTGCCGTGCGCTCTGCCCCCCTCGCACCACCTGTGCCCCCCAGCCAGACTCGGAACCCACAGGGCCACAGCACCAGCCCCTGCCTTGGAGGCGCAGGGGTAGCTGGGGGGGGGCGCAGCCCCCTGTGGACGTGCCACTCGTGCTCGGCCAGCGAAAGGCACCGGGCCAGCGTTGGCGCTCCTGTCTGACCCAGCGCGGTCTCCTCCCCCAGGGAAGGCGGCGTGGTGCTGGAGTACGATGCCCTCTTCGCCGCGGAGCAGGTGCGCTGGCAGGTGCAGGGCTTGGGAGCCCTTTTAAACCAGACGCTGCTGTCCAGTGCTGCCCGCCCGGGCCTCCACATCGCCAATGCCACTGTGCTGCGGAACGTGGTCCTGGGTGAGCTGCTGCGTGTTCGTTTAAATTGAAATGAGGGGCAAAGCAGGGCTGCCAAGGCCTGTGCAGGGGCATAGAACTTCTCTGGCTTGTCTCTTCCCTGCCCCCTCAGCCATGGCTCTGCACTCCCCTCCTCCAAAATCTGGCTCCCCCCCGCCATCCCGTCAGCTCTCTGCGACCATCCCAGCCGCCGGCGTGGGGTGGCTGCCCCCTCATGCAGCCAGGGACTGCTGGGGCAGTTGCTGGGGCAAGCAGTTGTGCTCGGGGGGCAGCTGCTCTCAAGCAGGGCTCCAGCCCCAGTGCAGATGGGCACCGTGGGGGCGCTGGCAGGACAGGGGTTTTCCCAGTGTGCAGGAGAGCCAGTGGCAGAGCCCGAGGGGCTGGTTCTCTGCCCTGGGCTTTCGTGGGGAGGTGGGGATTGGGGCAGGGTGGTGCAGCTCCCTAGACTGTCTGTCTGTCTGTCTGTAGAGAGGCGGCTGGACCTGTGCGCAGTGCTCTTCTCATGCCAAGCCGGGTTCGAGTGCTTCAGCAGCGGGGACGGCAATGCCAGCTGCACATCCGTGTGCTACAAAGACTACTGCAAAAACCACGGCATCTGCACCCACCTGCCAGACCACGCCCCTGGCTGCCAGTGAGCATCCACGCTCATAGCCACCCGGGAGCCACTGCCTGGCTCAGGGCCTGGCATGGACCAGGCTGGGGCAGAGGCTGGGGCGGGGGCAGCCCCGCGCGGTGCATGGCAAAGAAATGGCCTGATTTGCATGAGATTCTGATCTGGGCCCAGCCTGGCGCTCGCGCGTGGTGAGCTGTGCAGCTCCCTGGCAGGCTCCGGGGCAGCGGCAGGGATGGGAGCCCGAGGGCGGGACCTGAGGCGGGCGGGGTGGGGAGCAGAACCTGCCGCTCTGACCCGTCTCCCTGGCTGTGGCAGGTGCCCCGCAGGCAGCGACTACTGGTTCGTGGGCCCGCGCTGCGACTACAGGGTCACCTGGCAGAGCCTGCTGGGCATGGCCTGTGGGCTGCTGCTGACCATGGCGCTGGTGGGCGCGGCCATCGCCTGCCTGGTGATGCGGAGGTTCAAGGCCCTGCTCCTGGAGGCCCAGGTGGATCAGACCAGAAGCAGGTGAGGCGAGACGGCTGGGCCGGGCGGGGAGCAGGAGCCGCTCGCCTTTTGGACGCCAGGTGCTGGCGAGGGCCAGGGCAGGGAGCCTGCGCAGGGCAGTTCAGCCCCCCACGCTCTGGCTGTCACCCTGGCCTGTGCCACCCCTGCTCTCTCCCCCCCCCCCCAATTCCCCCATGTGGGGCTAGACTGTGGCTTTCGCCCCAGCCGCCTCCTAGGGAGTGGGGGCTGGTGGAGACCCCCGAGCCACTTGGCCCCCGTGCACCTGCTGTGTGGGACGGGTGCAGGGGTGGGCCCAGGCCTGCCGAGCTTCTCTGCCCCCAGCCACAAATTGTCAGTGTTTGGCTGGAGTCCCCAGCTGCACTGACCCCCCCGCCCCCGGGCACACCACCTGGGGGGGGCCTAACCCGCACTTCTCTACACCCCCTCTGCCCCAAAGTGGGGATGCCGCGGGACACCACGGACCTCATGCCCCACCCCCATCTCCGTGGGGCACGCAGGAGTCTTGCCCTCAGGTACCACAGACACCATGTCTCTGGCCTCCACTTCCCCCCGGGGGGGGACACCACATCTCCCTGTCCATGGACTCCATCTGCCCCCCCCCTTGCTGCGCCATGCCCTCCTGGTTGTCCTGAGCTCTCGCCTGTTTCCTGGGCTCAGTGCTGTCCCTGCACTGGGGGCTCCCTGCGGGGGGGCTCCCGGTGCTCCCCGGGGGGCTGAGGCCGTTCTGTGGGCCCTGCCCTGCCCTGGGCCGGGCGTTGCGTGGGGCATTGCAGGAAGGCGAGTTCACCATGCGGGTTGCTGGGCAGCGGCTGGGGACGTTTCCCTGCCCTGGCTGGTGCCTGGGAGGAAGGTGGGGGGCCGTGGGGCAGGGTCTGGGACCCCCCCCGTGATGTCACTCCCTCAGCATCAGTGTGTGGCTCCTGTGGCTTGTCCAGGATTGTGGGCAAGTGCCACGGGGCAGGGCCGCGGGTCCTGCCAAGATCAACGCTGAGGGTGCTCACACACTGGGGTCTCCTAGCCCTCTCTGCCTCCCCCAAGCCTCGTCTGCTGGAGAGCCTCAGGCCTGGGCCCCAGGGCCAACAGAGGCTTTGTGACCAGCTCATTGCACCGGGGTTCCCTGAATGAAGGGGCTGGGCCGCACGTGAGGGGGCCCATGCGAGTGTCTGCGATTCCAGCCCTGCCTCTCCCTCAATCCCCTCCGGCAGCGCCCTGGTCCCCCATCCCAGTCACTGCCCCTCACCCGCCAGCTCTGAGGAGCCTAAACCCGGGCGCAGGCCAATGCAGACTGCGGCCTTGCTGGAATTCACGCCCTGTTGGGAGGGGTCAGTGCAGGGTGATGGGGGGGCTAAGTGCCTGCAGTGCCTGTCCCTGCAGCCAGCCTCATTTCCGGCCGGGGGAGAGTGATATCTCCCCAGGGCCAGGCACTGAGCAGGAGGCTGCGGAAGCTCCAGCGGAAATCCGCTGGGGGAGGAATGTGGGACATGCTGAGAGCAGAGCCATTGTTCGGGCCAAGGCTGGGCCCTCTGCGAGGGCTGGGCTGCTCTGCTCCTACGTGCTGTCTGGGCAGCGCTGGATGTGGGGCATGCAGGCTGCTCTGAGGCACCAACCAACCCCCCCCAATCCTGCCACACGGGTGTAGTGCCGTGCCGTGGCTGTGGCGCAGTCTGGGTCCACTAACCCCAGCTGCTTACAGGTGAAGAACACGTCAGCTGGCGTCCCAAAGCTACCCCCCTCCCTTCAGCTGCTTTTAAAATCCTGGCCGCCTAGCCACAGCTGTCTACATCCCCTCATCCAGCGGCTGCAGCGCTGAGTGTTTAGCCCTGTCTGCGAGCGGGGCAAGTCAGGGTCCAGGGGGGTGCTGACAAATGCAGCATAGGGGGCAGGAGAAGGCAAAGGCTGAACAACTCCTCCAGCTTCCAGGGTTGCAAATGAATTAGATCCCTCTGGAAGGGGGTTGAGCCTCTCTGCGACCAGCTGAGGCCCCCAGCATACGCCGGACCCATGCTAGTGCCGCTACAGCCCAATACGGCCGTGGGCGTGGGCGAGAGCTGCGCCATTGTCATTCCAACTGTATGTCAGCCGGGGCCTGGGTTATTAGCACTGGGCAGAGCCCTCAGGCTTAGGCGCGATGGGGGAGGGCTATTTTAGCCCCCCCCCCCCAAAAAAAAACCCCACGTGCCTGCCAGAGGGCCGTGATCACTGGTCAAGGGGGGGGGCCTGCAGCGGCCTCAAACCTGCTCGTGGCAGATACAAGCCCTGCCTGTGCCTTTTAACGTGGTGCCGGCACCTGTAAGATCTGGGCATCCTGGGGGCTGCCGCTGGCTGGCCAAGTGGGTGAAGAAGCCAGGCACGTTTAGGCTAGACCCTGTGTGGCCGTGGCTGGAGTTGGTCAGACGAGGCGATTGTGCTTGGCAATGACACAGTCAGGTGTTGCCAACCCTTTTCTCGTGCAAGCCCCGTGAGCGGGTGCTAATTAGCGGAGGTGGGTAACCCAGCCCACGTTCTCCTGTCCTGGCTCAGCCCCACAGTCTGGATCAGGCAGCGCTGCCCTGTGTGTGCTGCCATTGGTAAGGCAGGGGCCCCAGGCTACAACGACCGGCTTGTACCAGTTCACAATGGCTTGCGTTAGACCTGCTAGCGCGCTCTCTGGCCTTGTTCTTTCAGCTACAGACGGTTTTGTCGCCTTGATGAGGTGGCAGCACCATATTGGTCTCAGGCCTGGCTCGCATCTGCTACTTCATTGGACAACCCAGCGTTCAGCAACTCGGAGGAGCGTCTCCACTTACAGATGCTAGACAACAGCTGTTGCAGCTGTAACGACGACATTATGCTCACAGCCCGCTACACGCCGTGGACCACACCACCTAGCAGCACAGTTTGCAGGCCCAGGTACCTTTGAGTGGCAGCATATTCCATACGCCTCGCTTGGCATAGGAAACGTGCATGTTTTTAATAAGGCCTGGGAGCAGCCAGGCCCACGAGCCAGGATCACCTGGTATGTGCTCCTGCCGCGGGGCTGCAGTCACTTGGAGGCCAGCGTTGTGGGGAGTTAGGGGCGAAATGAACCCATGATTGCCCTAGCAGAGAGGAATTGCATGCACGAGCCCAGGCCCTATGTCTGCTTTGCAGTGGACCTCGGCATGGGCTGCACGTGTGTTTTAGCAGCATGGGTATGTCAGGCCTTTGGAGCCCACGCGCACTGCTCAGTGACAGTGATGCTGCCCCAAGCCCCAGTGTAGTGGAAACGATACACGCAAAGGACGCCTTTTACTGGGCTGACTTACTCTGGCACAGGACTGATTTAAAAACACCAAGTGGCAGCTCCCATGGTGCTGTTTGCCACTCTGGCTCTACCAGCACCCCTCTGACAGTGTAGGCAAGCCTTAGCATCTGCTGTGACAGCTACAGGGCAGCTCGCCCAGCTGGTGCTGATTAAAAGGACAGCACCCAGCAGCATTCTCCCCATGCATGGGCACCTGCACTTCTCAAGACACCATCTTTGGTCTTGTCCCTGGTTTGTTGAGCTGACATCTGGGCCATTTTGGTTTTAACCTCCAGCTGACCAGCGAGCTCAAGCCCTTGACTCACACCCCTTCATATCAGCAGATCTATAGGCAGCACTGCAGTACACCCTAAGCAGAGTTTTGGGGGTGGGAGCACTCTCCCACAGAAGGGTGTAATTTAAATACATCAAGCAGCAGCCACTGGCCTGGTTTCTGGCATACAGCCCATCGATCCTGCAGGCCAGCAAAGGCTTATTTATGGAAGAGGCTATCGGGCTTTAAACAGCTTTCCACTGTTATTGCTTGTTTTGAGCTCCCAGCAGGGCACTAAACAGAAACGTGTAATCAGCTTCCAGAGGCGTGAATGGAAAAATGAAATGTTTCCAATCTCAGAAATGAACCCTGATCCGTGAGGTGACAGCCCTGCTCCCCTTCTGCGGGGGTGCTGGTTGCAGAGGGTGATAGGGCATCACAGGGCTCCAGCTGTCCCCTGCTTACACACACTGTTCATTAGGCTGCTCGGAACAGTAGTGTTGCCTTTTAAAGCCTGAGAATTTATTTTATCCCCCTTCAGCCTCTTGTCATTTCCCATGAATGCTGTAATGCTTCCTGCTTGCTAACCACCTATTCCTGCACCTTCCACCAGTTTTCTGCAGGAGCAGACTGCTGCAGGAATGGGACCCTGGCCTACAGATTCTCCGGTGTGCTTCCGTAACAGCAGCAAAGATTAAGCTGTAGCTGACAACAGAAGAAAGTGCGAGGAAGTTTTTTTAAACTGAGTGTTTGTTCACCACCCCGCTCTTTTCTTCTAGCTTTCACTATGACTGGGACACAAGTTCTAATAGCATAAACGATCCCATGATTGACTCTGGAAAAGCCAGTGATATTTCTGTGTCTAGTTGGCCGATAGACCCAATTCAGTGGACACCCTTTCCAATTCTACATCAGCTTTCCAGACAACGGCCGGTAAGTAGAGTGTTAAACTCCAAAAATTATGTTACTAGGTTAAGTCAGTCTAGGCATTGATTGCAGTCTACCATAAATTATGCTGAGAGGAGGAAGGTAAATCAGAAATCAAAACTTTTTTTAAAAAAAAAACATTAATGCTAACAAATTTATTTCAAAGTCTTCACTTCTAGCTGCAGTTTATTTTTGGCTTATTTTTACTTTTTTTATTGACCCAAAAGCTGGCTCTGCCCCTTCCAGGGAAGGGGTCATGGCTCACTCATGCTCAAGCCACACCCTGGGTCTTCTGTTCCTAACCTGGAAGCCAGCACCAAGATGCTACAGCAGAGAATGCTCAGGGTCTTGCTGTGGTTTGCAGCCCACTCAAACTGAGATAGGAAGAAGCTTCCACTTGCCAGTTTCCAGGGGCTGAAAGTTCCATCAGTGTTTCCTCCTCCATGTCTGCATGCATTTAACTAATTCTCAGCCATAGATTAAAAGGTTTTTGAAGCTACACACTGGGCCAAAGCTACTACCGAAGTAGTACA
>ML675626.1:30310776-30375776 GCA_007922155.1 Mesoclemmys tuberculata | reverse complement strand
CAGGGGTGACCATTTATAATATTATTTAATACAAGTATGAGAAAACTGCAATGATTCTTGTGAGCTAGGCCATGTCAGGTACCGTTGGAAAGGTTATAATTTGCTAAGTTTGATAATATTGTTTATGATTATGCATTGCAAGTTATGGATGTGTGTGATATGTCTTTACCCAAACACTTGTGCTATGCTACTAGGTACACTGCCAGGCAGATGAGTGTCAGCATTAGTAACTCATCCAAGGTCACCACCTATATATTGAGTCCAGGGAGAGAAGCCAAGGCTGCAGCTAAGTCAACAGGGCATGTAGGGACATGCCTGTGGTCACAGGGACTGCAAGTGCTTTCCCCTACCCATGTGCTGTGAGCTTGTGTTTGAAACAAGCCCTATGGCAGAAACTAGAACATGCAGCTGCACCATCTCCATCTTATCTTCATTCCTGCTTCCTATCTCTGCATCACCTATTCTACATCTGAAGCTATGAAACAAAGGACTGAGACCCATCTAGGTATTGGATGTACACCAGAGGAACCGTACAAGCCTGCAAACTCCACAGTCCAGAAATATCAGATTCGCAGCCGAATTGTGAAGTCATCTGTATGTATCGGATTGCTCTGACCATTTAACATCTCTCTGATTTGTTTCTTTCCTTTTATAATAAACTTTTAGTTACTAAAGGATTTGCTGGCAGTGTGGTATTTTCGGTAAGATCCAAACTTCTATTGATCTAGCTGTGGCTGACCCTATGGGGATCAAGAGAACATTTTGCTAAAGGGAACAGAGTTTAAATAACGCCTCTCTTTCCTGGACCCAGTTGCTGATTGAGAGCCAGAGACTGAAATGCAATAAAGGGGCTGTGCATTTCTTGTAAACTTCTGGATACCAGAGTAGGAAATCAGGAGCACTGTTTGTGACTGGTTGGGGAAACCTAACTTCAGTGTTACCCACCAGTTCTGGGAGAATCTGCTCTCCTTTTGCAGCCTGCCCTCACCTGAAAATGCCAAGGTTGACTACTGTAGGCATGGATGGGTCACATGGAAAAATCAATGTTATATGATATTTTCCAATAAAAATTGTAGCCTTCCAGTCATAAAACTGTAGAGAAGTGGCTATTGAGGAACTAGTGATGCTGTAGGAAGCTGTGAAGCTTACTTTGAGATGAAGAGGGAACATTAACAAAATGATCTTAGAGATTCCATTTAATCCTTACCTCTATAGATCTTCACATATTATTTTGGGCCTCACAGCACATGACTAAGTAAGTATCTACTTTATTGTTTTCTTAGACCAGGAACCCAGCCACTATCATCATACAGCTATTGCTCCTCCTCTCAAACACCTTTGTGCACACTTATTTAATCAAAATGAATGTATGAAATATAAATACGTAGTTAGTTTATGCCACTGCCCACCACAAAGCTCTGCATTTTTAGTTTAATGATAAATATCTGAAATCCATTAAAAATTCGTAGCTTAGGTACAAGGAGGAACCTAGGTCCCCCTGAACATCATCCCTCCAGACTCTAAGAGATTTATTTGAAGCTACGGGGGAGTTCATAAAGGATTAAAAATTCTGCTGAAAATTCCTAATTAAAGTAAAATCAGAAGTCATCATCGTGGCAATTAATAAAAATGCCACTGAGAGGAAACCCATATTAATTTTAATTACTATTCAGCGCCCCACAGTGAGCCGAGCAGAGGGCAGGCCAAGTGAAATCTGGCTCTGAATTCTGAATACAATCGGACCTTACCTGAAGTGCTTTGTGCTGTACTGCTGAGGGAAACATTGTAGTTGGAGGCACGAATGGATGACCAGGCACTAGTTGAAGGCAGCGTGGTGTTCAAAGATGAGGATGACCCTATTTAAAAAAAAAAAGAAAGAAAGAAAAAAGTTGCATTTTCACTGACAAGACAAGTAGTAAAAGCATGAGCCATAAATCCAGGCCGCATGTGTCTTAATATTGCCAGA
This sequence comes from Mesoclemmys tuberculata, assembly GCA_007922155.1. Taxonomy (NCBI): domain Eukaryota; kingdom Metazoa; phylum Chordata; order Testudines; family Chelidae; genus Mesoclemmys; species Mesoclemmys tuberculata. Next base: position 30,373,810 of record ML675626.1, on the reverse strand, counting down.
CTAGAGACACTTCCATTCTTCAGCCCTCTTCCTCACAGTGAACATAGTGGCAAATGCTTTGAACACCCAAGCATTCAGCATCTAGAAGTTACTGTAACCAGAAAACAGTTCAATTACTATAACCATGATTTGTTATAGAGTTGCTATTGCAATGCTGCCAGGTTTTGCTTCCCTCCCATCTTCAAAATCATTGCTTCTCAGGGCCCAATAAAGGGACTTCATTGGCCATACATTGCTAACATACATGTTAATTACTTGCTAGCATTCTCTATGTATTGTTGCCCTGTGTGCAGAAACTCTGCTGCATCCACAGGATATTTTTCTAGCCATGAATCCTGTACTGTCACAAGTGTCAAATGAAAATCCGGGAAAGTAGCAATCCTCATCCTTCAACAAAATGTCTCTCTCCAGGTAGCTCCATTTATACATACCACTGTTTCTGTCCCTGAGGTGGTCAACTTCCCGCACAGTATTAATTGAAAGATTGTTTATGACACTGCCAGGAGTGACGTAAGGGTCAGTTTCAGGGTCGATGTTTGGATAACCTTTCCATGGCTCACCAGGACGAAATTCTAGGATTAAAGATAAAAAAAAAGAAGCTTAGACATGAAATTGGGTTATTTTCTTTTACAGGAAATTCCTGTCTAAACCCTACAAATTCTTACTCATGACTTATAGGTCAATGTATCTAAGCTAGTCTCTTTTTCAATTTAATTCCCTCACTACTTTTTTGCACCTCTGTCACCAGGGCAAAATTTTCAAGGATGAGGAAGTCCCTTGTTTTCTATATGTGACAAAGTCATTGAGCTCAACAACATCCTATTAAACGCATGGCCAAAAAAGTTTTTACTTCTAATGCCTGATAAACACAGAAAAAAACATTACTGAATAGAAACAAAGCATGCAATGAGTTAACTAATGCCAAATTTTACCTGGTGGCCAGTTAACACTGCTAGAGCCATTAGGCGATTTGGCACGTGGCCAGCCATCCCCAACAGATCCAGGAGGACTGGCTGGTGAATTACTGCTGTTCATAAAGTCATATGGAACAAATGGGGAATCTTCCAGCCTAAAACCACTTGAAATAGCACCTATTAAAGAAAACGGGATTATTAAATATTCTTCTCAACTGACTTCACAGAGCCACAAGCCCCACCCTCTGCATATGTGGCGTATTTATATCAAACGCACAGCTGAAAAAGTTTACTGGGTAAGATTTTAGCTCCTGATTGAGTCATTTCAGACTTGCATTGAGTACAGGGAATTTAAGTCTGTGCCGTGGAAGTGGAACATCTCCAAATTTTTCCCCTACTAAAAGTGTGCTTTTAGGTGATTTTCCAGATCATGAGAAGCGCTCCATTAATAATCAGATCAATAATCTGAAATGCTCAGTGTTTTATCTGTTGGGAGTTCTGACTCAAAAAATGAGACATGGATACGGCAAGGCCTTTAGCACTCCGGTGTGGAAGTGAATGGCTGTTAAAACCATGGCTGTCAGTGAAGACACTCTAAGTTTCTCCTCTTTTCCACTGCTGAGGGACTCATGAATTGCTCCATTAACTGGCATGGAACTACTACTACATGGAACTGGAACTACTATTCACCACCAGAATCTAATGCAACACCCACATACCAAAAGGAAACATCATCTACCAGAACACTTGAAGTTTGTAAACAAAAATGAATTTTTGAATGAAACAGGAGTATCAGATTTTCTAAATTACTGTGTGCTTCATTCCCAAAATGAAAATCTTTCTGGACTAAATTTTAATAGTGTGTATCAAGATGGGTAACATGGATTCTTAGATATACTTATTACTAATATAAGGCACGTATATAACAAATGCAAATAATTAATTACAAAGTAGTTTAATAGCAATGTTTAGCAATTAGCTTAGTAGTACTATGTATTCAAAATATGTCGCAATGTCAAGTCGAAGGAGAATTCAAATCTTGCAGATAAATTAATAAATAAACCTATGTCTAAAAGAGAAGATCCCTCCTTGAACCATTTGTAAAATGCAGAGAGTAACTCTGCATACCCGCTCTCCGAAAGCCTGTGCTAATTACTTAGTAAATTCACTGACAAAGGGATTTTGGGGTGTTTAGATTTAAATAAATAAAATCTGATGGCTAACAGCATCTGGCACAAAACAATGACAAAATTGACAGGCAACTAGAACTTTAATCCACCCTCTGATAATGCTCACAAGGGTGGGAGAACTCTAGGAAGCATTGGCTGTAGACATCAATAGCTGTAGCTGTAATGTGTTGCAATTTTTAGGAACAGTTGAGAGCTGGAGCAGAGACAGTAAAGCATTCCATCAAGAAATGGAATAGTTATAAAGTAAGTTACATCACTTTATCTTTATCAATAAGCAGAAATAAGTCATATCAAATATTTCTGAAGTGGTGATGACTTCACCAGACATATGTATCTTCTTTAAACCACAGCAGAGTCGGATTTCAGGTGGTTTAAACATTGTTAAAATGCCAATTGAGTCATGACTACAGAATCAGAGCACTGATTTATGTCATGATTTGTTTGCTAATTCTAACAAGGGATATTTTTCTACCCTTTACAAACACTGTGCACTTATATGTACATCTGAATCCAAAGCTAAACAGACAGCGAGGCACGAAGACAAAACAAATTTGTGGTGTTAATCCTATTGTAAAACATGGTTAGATTAACACACTGGGATCAGTTTCAAAATTTTTAAAAGCTGACGAAATATAAGATTTTGTTTTCAAATAAAAAAAATGAAGTTTTCCAATCCAGATGAAGATAGGAAATAGTATTCATGACCACACTTGAAAAAACACGCCTTTTTTTCCGGTTTCAATTAAGTTTTTAAAGAGTTACCCTTCCATCAAAAGACTACTGGCTGGTGCTGAAGATAAACAGGAAGTTTTATTCTAAAACAACATTTTAGGACAGGCTAATAGAAATTCAGACAGAACATAACTATATGCAACGTTAGCAATGGGACTCTATTACATTCCTTGAAAAAGGTTTGTCTGATGTGTATGTAATGGTAAGTGTTCTCATACGTGTTTCATATACCATGTTTGCTGGAATTCTGATCCAATGATGTGTTAACAGAAATGCTGTCCACCGTTGTCCATTTCCTCAGTCGTGACTGCGGCTCCTTAATAGTGCTCAAATCCATGTTTACATTCAAGTTTGAGTTCATTCCTAAAAAGACATTGGGTTATGAAACACAGATGAGATACTTTTCTTCTGCTAACTGCCACTGTTTTCCTAATTATTTTTAAGATAATATGGATCTGTTCATTTCATGCTTCCAATTCAGTATGTTGTATTTTAAATACACTAGAGCATTGAACACTGTGGACTTACAACAGACATAAGCACAGCAATGCAAGCACTGAGCTCTTAGCTAATACCTACATGCAAAAATGCAAGTGGAAGGAGCCACTGATGAAATTCTGAATTAGACAAAATATGAACACTACACAATCAGAAAAAAACATTCAAAATATGAACTGCATAACTTATTTTAATACTGATCTCAGATCAGTACCCAATTTTCAGCCAGACACCAAGATCTCTATTTCAGTTCTCCCCGCATCCCAAAGATTATTAGTTTTTGATGAATATCTTTGACCATATGTGTGTCACAAAGCAGTATTATTATTTGCTGAAAAGCCCATTCTAAAGTTGGCATTTTAGGGACATCTCATTAATGTTCCATGGAGGTCCTATTCGTATTATATCTGGGGTTCTGCAACTAGAATCTCATTTCCATGCCTGATCAAGTTATTCAGCCGGATACTTGACCAGACAACTGAACTGTACTTTGAAGTGATCCATGGACATTTTGTTTTTTGCCCACATTTATCCTGTCCAAACAACATTCATCCTAATTCAATAAGAAACAACAACAAAAACAACCTGCTTCCCTCCACACCCTGCACTCTTTTAATGTTCCATGGAAACAGCTTGGATTTGGAGCCAAAGTATAAATGGCAAACCGTCTCCCAAACCAGAAGCATGGGAACTATTTGAACTGCCACTGTAACATTCTTGTATGGGAACCCTGAATACTAAGTATGCAAGCTTAATGAACACCCTGTATCGACTCTGGCATTCACCACTCATTGCGGCTCCTAAGGGAACTCTCTGGCAAAGCCACAGGGTGACATTCTGAACAGTGAAGAGACAGCAGCCGAAGGTAATTTAAAAAGTCTGCTGCAGACCCTCCCAGTGCTGAGTGAAGTGGCAGAGACCTCGCAATCTGTTAAAAAGGATTATAACTCTGGAACCTTAAGGGGCATTTTGCCATCAGATCTCTATTTACAATTTGCCTCATTCCTGTAAATCCTGCACATGGATCATGGAGCAACGTGTTCATATACTTCTAAAGAGTAACAGGATTTCATAATTCACTTTACTAGCCTACTCACTCTCAAGAACTAGTCAAAGTGCTTTCACCAGTAAAAGGTAAAGCTTGACACGGCATTCTTCTCATAGGCTGGCTTCTGCTGCCCTATCTATGTTCTCCACAGAGAACCTACAAGTAACACTGATGCCAGACAACCTATCACCACACTGCAGAACCCTATAGGGAGCTTCCCAGCAAATGTTACAGTAACTGATAGTTGAACAGATGCAACACCCAAGATTCTGCAAATCTGAGATAAATGTCAACAGATCTGAAACAGCAGAAGGGAGAATAAAAGGACTCCAGTGCTTGACTCCTCTGCCTTGGGATTCTTTGCAAAGCTGCTGTGGGAAATAGAACCGGTCCTCATTTCACACCAGTGATCTCTGTATCTGTTGTGTCAGCTCCAAAGAAGCTAGTTCAGAGGAGTCTATTGAAGCCTCCACATAGGTCCGAGGAGGATCAGAAACAGGAAGAGTGGCCACAGATAGCTCACTAGGGGCATTCCATCCTGTTCCCATGCACTTTCCTGCACAAAGTTCATTATTTGGTCTGTGCAGTGGGGAATGAATTTCACCCTCAGCACATGATCAGTCTGGACCGGACCTCAGCAAGTCACCACATAAGCCACCTTACATATCTGAAATGCTCCCATGATCATGTTCTTGAGAAATACATAGTATTTCTCTAAAAAGAGAAGCTATATCCATAGCAAAGGAAATATTTTTAACACTGCAATAGGATCAAGCTATGGGAGGATGAGACATAGGAAAATTGAATTTCTACTGAAAAGAGCCCTACCTTGAACTTGGCACACAGATTTAATTAATTTATCTAAAAAGTGTGGGGAGGGGTTGCCACCATGCTTTGAATGCCACAAGACACCCTCTAGAATTAATGCTGAAAAAGTGGCTGCAGGAAATAAAGCAACCTTTAGGACGAAAATTCTCCAATTTTAGTTGTCCACACACTAACACTCCCGCAGTCTGCCACTAGAGACTGCCACCATCTGTCTTACTGACTCCTTTCTTCATGGAAAAGTTTAGTTTTTTCCAGCAACTTAACATTCTTATTCTTTAACCTTTCACTTGTAAAGTGGACATTGCTACACTTTTAATTTTATAATTTATATATGTCAACCCAAAAATCTCTCAACAATTTTACAAACACTATTGTCACCCACAAGGGACATGCAATTAACCCTGGAGGTGGAACACAACATCCATTCAACAAGGTACTGGAACATTACACAGCACTTTTAACCCAGGAGTGAAGAATACTGTATCCAGTTGAAATAAGGAAAATTCAAGGTTGGCAAGATGTGATTGGCAATTTGGAATCTGGTAGGGTGAGACCAGAGTTAAATATATTGCTCTTTCAAGAAGTGCCATGGAATATTTAATGACCAATAGTGGGACTCATTTTTACATACTCAGTCTTCTTACTTAGCTACCAAGAAGCTGGATCAGAATACCAACCAACAGCAGCGATTAAGCAGCAGCTTAGTTCAGTTTTGCCACAAGTAAAGTGCCAGGGGGCCACATGCAGTATAGCAGCACGGCCCACACTAATCCACTTGCTTCACATCATTCCGTCTCTAAAGCAGGGGGACTTCAGCAGCAGATTCAGTAAAAATCAATTTTTCCACAGAGTTGGGCAACACGAATGCAAAAAAAAACCAAAACAACTCAACATAAGCAGCAGAAATAGAGAAATGTGGGAGCAAAGCAAACTGCACGGGGAAGAAAAAGAAACTGAGGCTGGGGAAGGAGGGAGAAACAGGGAATACCAATTTTAGGACATATTAAAAAAAAAATCAATAAGAAGGGACCTAACGAAGGAAAAATATACAAGCCTGGAATTTCTGAAGTGGACATTGGATAGAAGCCTGAAAGTATAGAAAAAATGGGAGAGAAAAAGGACATGATGTTTGTAGTTATAAAGATTAATTGTTTTGCCTACCGTGAGAGAAGCATTCAAAGTTCAGAGCTAAAATTTTTGTATGTAGTTAAAGCAGTTGGATAAAATTTTTACAAGTTAGTAAAATGATATTTGGTGCCATCTATGTAACTCTCAAACTAGGAAGACATTTTAACAGAGAAATAAGACCTTTCATGTGGGTTCCTCACATGGATACTGTTCCCAGAAGTCCTTTGGCTCCAGGACTCATGATTATGTACTTAGGAATTTGCGTCAGCAGCTCTGGACCCACAGGGCCAGAAAGACAAATACAGAGAGACAAACATCGCAAAAAACTTAAAGCATTTTGCACCGAAAACGGACTTATTCCCCTTTGGAAATGGTCAGTTTGATCAGTGAACTTCTTTCCTGAACAGAGATGAGATGAACCTAATAAAAGACACTGCTACTCTCAGTGAATGATGCACTAACAAGATACAAAACAGGAGTCTTCCCAAAGGGGGAAATGCCAAGGGAAGGTTGTGCATCTTGTGGCAGGTAATTACTTGACTGGCAATGGAGAAACTCACCTACAGGGAAGCTGCTGAATGCATTTATTGGTGATGGCCCTTTCTGCAGCTCAGGAGTAGCATGTGGTATGACATTCTCAAGGAAGGATTTCATGGCAGGCTGATGGAGTGCCTGTTGTTGAGATGGTGGAGTCTGCTGCTTCATTAACAGGTTTGGATCAAGTTGACGGGACTGTTGCATCATCTGTTGCTGCATACTAAGAGATCGACTCTTAAATTTCCAGATCAGTCATGAAATAAACGGGAGGGGGGGGAAAATCATATTTAGCAAGAGCAGATAAATACACTAATGCACTTCCCTTTGTATATTTTAGCTCTGCAAAATCCATCACTAAGGTCAAAGTGCATTCCATCCTGTGGCTCAAGAACCATGAAAGTCTCACTTACCTTGTCTGCATTTGTAAATTGCTCATTATTAACTCTCATTATCTATATTCTAAGATAAGCAACAAAAATTCCCACATGCTTGTTAAGGCAGTTTTAACTTTCTTTAAAAACGTTTATCTGTGGTTGTACCTGCTGTTCCTGCTGTTGACGACTACCAGAAGGCATGCTTCTCTGATTCTGCACTTTTTGCTGCTGAGCCAACAACCGCTAAGAAACAGAAGGTTTTTAAGAAGGGGCTTAGTTCAGATAAAGTTTCTGATCAGATTGTAAAGTTTAAAAACCAGAATGATTAGGTAGTTTTGCTTACTTGTAACTGGGAGATCTGAGAAAGCTGGTTTAACTGGGATAGTTGATTCAACATGGCTACCTGTTGTGGGCCAAAAAGTGGACTCAGGCCACCGTTGTTTGGTGCATACTTCAGTAATGATACTGGAACCTGTAAAATGGACCAAATTACAAGTATATGGGGTTTGACATAACATGAACCAGGACATCATCTACAGCTGTACACTAGTAGAGTGACAGTAACTTATGCAGTTAACCAAAAGTAAGATAAGCAGTTATACAGCATCACCTCCAGATCAACAAGTACTCAATGCTCTGAAAGTGACAAACATACTTCCTTATAAAAATAATTAGAAAAAATATATAGTAAAACAAACACACACTGGCATTAGTAAATGCAAAAAGTATGTTAAAACATTACATTACATTTTCACAGCTGAAGTCATAAAAGTCAGGAAAAGCATGATTTAGGATTCCAACACCAATTTTAACAACCATGATGCACATGTCACTTGCTTAATGGTATGTGCCTAAAAGAGATGTTATGTTAAGAATCTAAGAAAAAAACAAACAGAAAAGACTATATATGTGCAATACCACTGAGTAAGCAACTCTGTGAGAGCTCTAAATTGCAATTTTTGCTTTTGTGAGTAACACTGCAATATGTAGATTTCTACTCCTGATTTCTATTTTTGAAGGAAAAATTAGTGGAACACAGGGGTGTCTTTCACCAGGAAGGACTTCCTGTACTAATGCCTCTAGGAAGTGTGCACTGCACTTCAGAAACTCTTGTAAATGCTACATCAGTGCTTCTATGAAGTGCCATCTAGTCTCCACACAGACAAGGAAGTCAGGTTTTGGCTTCAGGACATCCTACCTACCCGGGGGAATGTAAGAAGGGAGAAAAGTGCACTTTGGAGAGTTAGCTACAGGGTGGGAGGATCCAGGTTAAAGTCAGGAATGTTGCTGTCAACATTACAGGAGAACTGAGCATTTAAGAGCAGGGTGCACATGGCAGGTCACATCTAACTGCACAATTTCCAACATAAGGATGTTTCCTATGGCTCATTCACAGCCCTGCATCTTCAGATATTCATAAATATTTTAATCACTTTTTCCCTAGGCCCAGGAAAGACTACATTGTTCACTGAAAACTGACTAACGTTTGAAATTTTGACTTGAGAGAAAAGTTTATTATGCAATAAACTCAAATGAATGGGTGGAATTTGCTCCGAATTATAAGTCATTTTTCAGCTGAAACCAAGTAGAAAAGATCCCACTCCCTCAGCGGAATGTTTCCAAAGGCCGTGGATGGTTGACAGGAAGGGAATTCTGCATTTTAATAACCGCGGTTGCTAAGTCTTGCATTACCTGAGGGGAGAGCAATGGAGGAGGCACTTGCGCACGTGAGTCAGGCTGGGATGAAGGAAGAGGCTGCGTGGGGGGCTGCTGCATGCTCCTGGGCTGGGCTGCTATATTGCCACCACCAAGCACACGGGGATTGCCATTCTGGAACGAGAAACGAATGTTAGTGAAAAGACCCCTCTTCTGCTGCTTCCCCAACCCCTATGAATTCAGAATTCAAATTTAGCAATACATCAGCCAAACCAGTAGTCGAGATGCTATTTCAAAGGAATAAAATGCTCTCAACAAGTAACATGCCAAGGATATGCACATGGCCTTACCTGTCTAACAGAATTCAAGTTTTGCATACCCAGCCCTGCTAGGGAGCCATGGGCTTGGTTAGGTAGTGCACTATTTGAAGGGGGAAGCTTCATGTTTTGGTTGGAAATAAATTGCATGTTTTGGGACTCGTCTGCTACAATGCCATCCTGATTTGACAGACAAATAGATGCGCAACAACCAGCCAGCAAGCAAGCAGAAGGGAGAAACCATTGCCAGGAACAGAAGGGAAGAGTCACATGACAGTCCAGCATCAGCAGGAAACAGGCAGAAAACAAAAGAGACCAGATTAGTGTTATCTGCACTGCAAGTAGAAGAAGAGTGCTATACAAGTGCTTAGTATTGATAGATAAATTAAGAGGACAAAACAAATCTCACAGATTAATAGAAAAGCCCTAATTTATCGCTACACCAAGTACCGAAGCTACAGGACAAATGATCATAGCTAGAGACTGCTGTCTGAATTAATGATGTATCTGGAAATGTTCATAAGGGTTAGAGTTAAGCTGTCACTAACCTTATCAAAATAAGGACTGCGATCCATGGAAGACTCTTTGGAAATCTGAGGACGAGAACCAGGGCCTTTTCCTACCACCCGATTGTAATCTCCAGTGTTCAGGCCATGCTTATCCAACTCTATTCGTTTATCCTGTAACATTCCTAATTAGGTGAAGAAAGAAAGGCGATGAAGTTGAAGAATCTCATTAGTTGCTCAAATACTTAACAGCACATAAGTACGTGCTCGCAGTCAGAAGCTATTCTATCACTGTTCTAAACGAGGCATTACTGAATAAGATATTTGAATGATTTTAAACATTTTTCCTGCTTTACCCTAAAGTGCAGATAATACTATGACACAATGATCTTAATGAAAATATTTATAATTTGTTTACAATTTCTTTATACAATCTAGAGTTAGGACCAAAATTACCTGACAATGTGCAATTCTGAACAAATTCTGCTCATCTTTGACACAATCACAGAATTAATTGTCCTGTTGTAACTAGTGCCTATCTTCCCTCCCAAATGATTTCTATTGTACACCTTTTTTCATTTTCACTTCTTATTCAAAGTAATTCTACTCTATTTGCTAGAGAAACCATTCAGTTTCACATAAGCAGACTTTCATTAATGAGAGATTTTAGTAAAGATAAATATACTTCTAAAATATACTTCACATGTAAGATTTTCTTTTTTTTAAGATATGGAAAACCTCTTTGAACTGCTAAATTTGTTGTTTGTTTCTAAGAACGAACTAAATGTATCAGCGATTAATGCTTATCAGCAATCTGTTTCCAGGGGCAAACAAGCTGTTCAGGAGGTGACCTAGATAGGTTTTTAAATTCATATTTAGGCTCCCAATATGTCTACACTTATGCAGATGCTCAACTTTACTCACGAGTAATTCCATTGCCATTAATGGGAGTACTCATGTGTGTCAAGTTTCTCATGTATGCAAGCATTTGCATAAACAGGACCTTGGTTTCTTTAGGGAAATGAGAATTTTACTTTTTAGTAACTCAGGAGAGGATGCAAACAATATGAAAAGATGTGCAATACAGATTTGATAGTTAAACACAAGACTAATTTCCTTTATGCTCACCTCCGGACATGTCCATCTTATTGCTTGGTATGGTTTCTTCTGGTGATTCTCTCTGAATTAATAAAATGAATCAGTTTAAATAAGAACCTTTTTTACAATTAAAAACAAAGGAGATTGAAATACAGTATTTCAATTCAATCCCGCAAGAAGAAATAATCAAATATTTGACAAAGCAAGTGTGATTTTGCAAGCATTTTTCTATTACTTCCCAATCTCTGTATAAATGAAGTAAGACATCTTCACACACACACAAACATTGAAGATCTGGTACATACTACTAGAATTAAAACTCAGTAATGTTTGTAGAGACTTTTTCAACAACAAGCTTTCTTATATTGAACATCTGAATAGGAAAGGAAAGGAAAAAAATAAATCAAAGTAGAAAGGAGTTATTTAAACTTGAAAATGATCTAACTGAAACAAGGCTATTTATCAAGCCTAGGAAACATACACTTACCGAAAAACTGAGATTAGTGAATTGCTTAATAAATGGATTTATCCATGTTTCGTCTTGTTTGTTTCCACCTTTCATTGTTCCCTTAAAAATAAAAGGGATTGTTATGATACTTGGAATAGGTCACCAGCATTTACATTAGATTGTAAACAAGGATTAAGTTTTCCTACATAAGTGTACAACAGGGTTCAAAGGGGTCATCAATACTGACCAGTGCATTTGGAAACTATTGCAATAAAAAAAACCCTAACAAATCCATCACTCCCCCCATATCTACCCACAAAATAGTTCCTGTGTGAGAAATCTTTAGGAATTATGTCAATTCCCCCTCCCACAGCCTTCTTGCATTCTTAAATTCCAGCCTCACCTCTTAAAGTCATAATTACCTTTGTAGGCATCTTTTTCATGTATGATGGCCAACTCAAAGATGGGTTAACTTCTTGGGATGAACTGCTGTTCCATATTCCAATCTCTACATCATCTTCTTCCTCCCAGCTGGTCTGACGACTCCCTGTCAATGGCATATTATCACCACACCAACCATCTTGCATAGATTTAGGTCCTGGTTGTAAAGATTTTTCAGTCATGAATTCCTTTTAATCCAAATAAATTTTAAGGTTGCCAGTCTATATTCAACTGTTAAGTAAAACCATATTATTAATTGTGACAAACCTGATGTCCTACCATAATCTTATGCATCCAGGGAGATCAAAGGCAACAGAAAGCATTTATGCCAGTAGTTAAAATGCTAATTTCCCATTGATATTAACAATATCAATGAAAGAAGGTTTTATCTTCAGTAACTAAGATCAGAGAAAGTCGTTAAATTTAGAGAGAGTACATCTACATTTTCTATTTATGCGTATGTCAAGATACAAGCCTTTTATATTTGGATTCACAATCCAACTTCTTGGTCAGTATTTAACATTTCACCATCTGCACACTCAAAGAAGCCACAAAAGCACATACCAGGTTTACTTGGAGCCTGTTGACCAACAGAAGCATTTCCCCAGCCAGAGGTGCCTGCTGCATCACTGATGGGCTCTCCCCAGCTAGTACCAGTATCCATGGGTTTACCCCAAGCTGACGTTCCATTATCTACAGTAGTGGTAGGAGTAGAAGGCTCTCCCCAACCTTTTTAAAGCAGTAGGAGTTATTGGTGAGTTTAACAAGCCTTAAAACATTTTGTAAAACGCTGAGGGGTTTTCTACACTCGTAAAATATAATAAAGCACAAATAACTAAAAGCAAGATAAAGACACATTTTAAATCAAGTTAAATATTGTAGTTTTAAGTTTCTTCAGGAGGAAAAAAATCTAAATATAACACCAGTTCCATACATGAAGACACTTCTCATTTGAGAAAACTCTAATCAAAATGTAGATACTAAATATCTAAAACTACACTTCAAATTTAAGGCATTCCGCTTTTGGATATTGTTCAACTGCAACTGAAAATTATTGGAAAACAAATACTTTCTTAAATATACTGGGCAAGCTCAAATACCTTTTCTTCCAATCTATAAAGTCAGAGCTCTTTTAAGTCCAAATCTGCTATAGCATATAGATAAATTCCCAGTGCCTTCCCCCACCATGAAGTGAACAGCAAAGTGCCCTCCTCACTGCAGGCAATAAAAGTTCTGTGTCAAGGACACAGGTGAAGCCTTGAGTCTGCACTGTACTTTGCAGACACCTCTTAATACTTAACCTCTGTTTCCTAGAAAAGCTTAACGCTAATGTCACAGCTGAAGTTAGTTAAAATCGGGAGCTACACAAAGTAAAACCCTTCTCTTTCTGGATGTTGCTTTTTTTCCCCTCAATTCTTCCTCTACAGCCCATCCATCTAAATACAATAGTAGCAGCTGATACTGCTCAAGTTCACTTTTTAAATTTTAGAAAGATTCCTTAAAATAAAATTAAAGCACAGAAAACTATGCCCCCCTTTAAGGAAATTTCTGGTTTCAAATAAAGTTCAGAGAAGTGTTAAATAGTTGCTAAAGAAAACACAAGCCTGGGTAAAATGAAGTCTTACCAGAACCATTACTGCTCTCCTTGATGGGCGTGGCACTTGAAGGCAGTAGCTGCTGATGTACCTGTGCTTGCTGGTCCGAATTGCTGCTACTGTTTGGGACATTTTTATTCCACATATTCACATTTTTGTAGTTGTATTTGCTTGGATCACCCCAAGCAGAAGTTCCATCATCAATTTCCATTTTACGGCGTATTGATTCCGGGGATGGCTCTTCCCATCCTGTGGGTTCCTCTTCCTTTGCTGGACTTGGTATTGGTCCACCCAACCACCCAGAACCTGGTGGTTTATTTATGGTAGAAGGTGTTCCCCAAGACCCAACATCTTGCTGCTTGTTCCAATCTGGGGAGTTGACAGGCTTTGAAGAATCCCCCCAACCTTGAGGCTGATTTGATTTGGGAGGTTCTCCCCAACCCTGGCTCTGATTAGACTTTGCAGGCTCTTCCCATCCTGAAGCATTATTGGGGTTAGTATTACTACTTCCCCAAGTAACAGAATTTGATTTACCAGACTCATTCCAACCAGATACTGATCTGTCACTGTCACTACCCCCTGAACTAGATTTCTTAGCCTCACCCCAATGGTTGCTTCTTGAATTTTCTCCCCAGCTGTCATTGGCAGAAACTACCCAACCTTGGCTGGCTTTCTGTCCATCTACCCATCCCTGTTTGATTTTTTGTGCATCATTCCAAGATGACTTGTCCTCTTTGCCATTTCCCCATGTTTGATTGCTCTTGACCATTACTGTAGCAGCAGAATCCTCTTCCCACCCCCCTTGGCTGTTTGAACCTTTGGAGTCTCCCCACCTTGTAGCAGACTTTGGATCTCCCCACCCTGATACAGATGAGGTATCATTAACATTAGGACTAGGTCTCTCCACACATCCCCCTGAGCTGGAAGTCTGTGTCACTGAGCCTCCCCAGGCCTCTGTTCCATTGTCAGTCTTTCTTTCACCTCTTGGTGATGCTTCAGTATCCCAGGCAGTGTTTTGTTTGATTGGAGTCTGTCCCCAACCAGAGTTGGAAAGGACACGTGGATCTAAGTCAGTTCTGCTCACTATACTTTGGAGTAATGCATGCTGGTCAACTTTTCTTCTCTCTCGGTTCTGTCCTTCCACAGTTACCTTATCATCATGGCAACCAGTGCTCTCTGTACTACCCTCGCTATCCCTAGTACCTGTTTTGGCCCATACATTGTTCTGCTCAGTTATCGGAGATGCAGCAGAATTCTGGCTATTAAGATCATCCTCTTCAGCAGATTTCCATCCATTTGTAAACTTCCTACTATTTCCATTTACACTTTCGTTGGAATGCTGATTGCTAGGCAGTTTATTCCATTCCCCATTGGAAATGCTAGTGCCAGTGTTTTGTGCAGAGTTGCCCCATCCTCTTCGACTACCTCCAGAACTCACACCATTTGCGCTTCCCCATGGCATACTTTGGGAGTGGACTGTCCCTCCCTCCCATACCACTCCGCCTTTATTCCCATTGATTTGAAAGCTAGTGCTGCCAGGCCCATTGATGCCTGGCTGCGTTAGAGTTGCATTCACAGTGTCACCATTAGCTTGGCTGTTTGGGCCTGAACATTTGTCTCCAGAGTAATTAGAACCATAGGCAACCCATGTAGTACCATAAGATACACCATTTTTTGCCTCACCATTGCTAAGATGAGAAGTGGAAGTGCCATTTGTAACTGGAGAGGCCTGAATCTGAGAATGATTCATTGTGCTCACACGCCAGGCCCCAGGCCCTGTATTATTAGGCAGTTCGTTAATCTGTACTGAACCAGCAGAGTTTGGTAAACTAGAGGTCATAAAGTTAGTAGTGTTATTTGGTCCATTCATTTCAGTGTTAAGGTTTTGAGGTTGTCCACTGAATGAAACCTTCCTTGTACCATTCACTTCAGAATCACAATTTTCCTGAAGGCTTGCCCAGGAACCATGGGTTGACCCACCCACTTTAGAGTTAATACTCTGATTGTTGGACTTCTGACCTATGGTACTGCACTGAATATTTGTGCCAGAATTACCACTCCCTACAGACCCTTTCAGGGCATGTCCATTGTTCTCCAATACAGGCCAGGCACCATGGTTGCCATTTGAATTCAAAGTGCTTGGATTTAACCCTCCATTTGATGAAGAGCTTATGGTGCCCCAAGCATTCATTCTATTGTTGCTACTTTCAGATTTGCTGTCAGGAGCATCCACAGAAACTTGACATGTGCTTATCATGGCTCCATGGGATAAACCCCACGGCCCATTAATACTTCCATTGCCCACATTATTGCTGTTGCTACCAACCACAAACTTATTTTGAGGAACATGTCCAATGCCATTCCGAATGCCATCGTTTTCACCACCTGTGCTCCCTGAAGCCATTATAACAAGATTTCTCTCTGACCCAGAGCTAGAGGCGGAGTCAGTGTCCATACATTCTGAAGCCAACTCTGGGTCACTGCCTGTAATTGATGGCCATGCTTCTTTATCAGAACCGTCTACGATAACTTTATCCCAGTTTGTGCTGGAGTCACTATTTGAAGAGATTGGTCCCCAATGAGAATTTTCATAATGGGATCCTAGACCACTGTGGTTCAGATCTAAAAGGAAAAGGAAAAATACAAAAGTATTACCGTAAATTCAAAAATTTTACTTCAGTTAACAAGAAAAATACAAGACAAGTACAGAAATTCAAACTCAGAGGTACTGTGCCGATTACTCTAACAGTTATCACTTGATGCTATGAAGACATTATGAGTATACCACTTGCCATATACAGTACCTACCAGAACACTTAGCAAGGGCATGTAAACAACACACTCATACATAAAGAAATTACATACAGCATCTGTAATAAACTAGTTTGGACTGCCATTACAGATTGTGTTTCTAAATAATATACCCCTCACGTGCAAAACGCTTTATAAAAGGCACACTATACAAATCAAAAACCAAAATGTATTGTTAAAGCTTGAAAGAAATATTCTGAAAAGGAGAATGTTATATATAAGAGAAAGTCAAACTGATCTAGCGGTATGGACTACTATGCAAAAGTAGCCAGGGAAAGGAGGTGAGAAAAGAACACACCATTAAAGGACATTGAATAATAAATCTTAAGTGACAGGTTATTCAAGACCTTTACTTTTGTACATATTCCTCCATATGTAGAAGAAGGAAGTGTTTTAGAGGAAGTCACTTCAAAGGAAAAGAAAAAGGAAAGGAAAGGTGAGATTTAAGGCCAAGTGGCTTAGTGGCAAGGTTCAATTTCATAGAAGACTGCAAAAATTAAGACTATATTCCCTGGAATTAAGAGCTAGAGGGAGTCTGTGATATTCAAAATTATGAGGAATAAAGTGAAAGCTGATCAGTCTCTCCCCCCTTTGGAATTCAGGAGTGCAGTGCAAATCAAGTAACATGGCTGAATTTGTACCTGTACAAATTAAAACAATAAAGAATAACCACATTTTTCTTTCAGGGTATAAACTAATCACATGCAGGAATCAAGAAGAAATTCTCTGCAGCTATTTCTAAATTTTTCACAATTGGCTACATGCAGAATAAGGACTTTAACTTTCTATTAAAATGCCAGATACAGGCTGCTGCCAAAGACAGAATAGCATGCCAAAATGTGTGTTCTGCCACACAGTCACATCCTGTGTTCCTAAAACTCTATTGCGGAGACTTGAACTCCTTTTTCCACCATCAAATTGACCATCTGAACAAAAGTGCTTCCCCTACATCAAATATTTATTTATTTTTTAAATTTGCTGTAAACTATATGAAAAACCAACCAAAGTATAGCTGGATAGCTATTTGGAAATAACTATAAAAACATGTAATGCTTGACTAACAATATGAAGTAAAATATGGAAACCTAACAGAACATGAAGAAAAGCAGTCAGAAAGATACTGGCTTAATATTTTTATTAACAGGTAAAAAAAGCAGCATAATATTATATTCTCAAACGTAATATTTTATGCCTGAAGGGCTTCTCATCATAGAAAGACATTCAAGATTTGCTAAGCAAACTGCACAATTTTCTTTTAAACTAATACAGTTAACACCTTTGCTCCAGAATATTCAAATTCTGAATATTCAAACATTTGATTACCTTATTTACTTGGGTAATTGTTAATTAACATGCAAATATTTATGCGCTAAACATGTACATCTGTATCGTGGAATTATACAAGCCAGCTAGATAAATATGTTCTCCTTTAGAAAGTAGTTATGGAAAACGCATAGTTTGCGGATGAGCACAGACTACCAGAGCATTTACTAATGTGTAGTTGCACTTAAAAGGGACATGGGAGAACTCACACAAATCTCTTGCTTGTTCCACTATCATTTTAGATCAGCAAGTGTCAAGCTTTTAAGATGGTTATTTAGCATGTTTATAGCATGGACAGTGACCAAGGCACTTGACAGTCAGACATGAAGACATGACCCTGCCTCAAAGAATTTACCATTTAAACAGGCGACATAAAACCAGGGAGGAATGGGCAGGAGAGTAACTGAAGCAAAGTGATGTAGAGTCACTTTCTCTAGCTAACATCTAGTCTACGTGTTAATTGTAGGCAATAGCACCATGCATTGAATCTGAAAAATTATGCTGACTGATTAGTTGAATACCCTCAAGAAATTTCAACTATTAACACTTACAAAGTTAGAGTATATTCTTTACCACTATTTGTATTTTACTCATCTGTTGCAAGTTTTTAATTATTTTTAAAATGAATTTTAGAAAAATGGTTACATCTTAAAATACCGACATGACTTATGAGCTTTTCAAGTTTCTTTGAAATATGCCTTAAGGACTAGTATACAATTGAAGCATAAATACTGGGTCAAATTTTTATTTAAAAAAAACAAAAGCCTTAAGTTTATAATGACTGACAAAGCACAAAGTTTATTTCTGCATCTCTTTGCCTGTATTTGTGTGACTGAATGCATCACTGAAAATGCTTTGACAAAGGAATTGAATAGCTGTATTTCACTGAAATCTTGTAAAAAATGTTGAGAAGGCAGTAACTTTACTGCAATATGAAGGATTTTTTCCTTTGCATACCACTCCGATGTGACATTCAACAACAGTAATTGCAACAGAAATAACTAGAACACTCTATACAAAAAGGTTTTCTGAGATTGTTCTGAAAATAATGTATCTTACAAAATATACTTCTGTATTAAAAGTCAACATTAAAAATTAAGGGCTGTTCTCCTTGATAAGGTACCCAGAACTTGTTGCTGAAAACAGGATAAAACAATTAAAGTAACCTTAAAGTCGGTTTATAAATGGTCTGCCTCCACCAGTTCATTTAACATAAACTTTAGAATTAATAATGAACTATATAGCAAAAGTAGAGACTGCAACATCATGCACCATCTATGATGTATTTTTAAAGTACAAAAAAGGAGTAGAAAATATAAAACAAGGTCAACCTGGAGTTTCTCTTCAACTGCTCAGATTCAAAGAACTTGCAGTGAAGATTTTCAAGAGTTCATGGACACATGAATATATTTTGCAGTAGTGGTTCCACATATTTAGCACACTCATTGGCAGTTACAAGGAGGAAAAGACTTCCGTTTAATATCTCAATGGAAGCTGACACCTTTGTCAGTTCTCTCTTCCGTCTTATGCAGGGCATGAGCCAGTCTCAACATAAAATACGAATCAGCAGCCTTAAGGCTCAGAAGCAAGTGACCTACTTAAAAACCCATTAAGTTACTGAACTTCCAAAACAATTTAGCACCAATTAAAATGTCTGGAAGTATGTTTGCTGGCAAAAGCTCATTCTATGATACTCTCAAGCATGTAAATACCCAAACATTATTCTGCAAGTCTGTCCTTAAGTACTCAGTATTATCTGTAAATCTGATGGACTTACTACTCAAAAAAGAAAAATATCTGTCTAATCGTCTGATATATATCAAAAGGGATAAAAACTATAACACTGAAAGATCCTTCAGAGTTACAGGATATGTGAAAGCACCCAAAACCAGACAGTTTATGAATGTTTTTGCACCTTTTATATATATATGGATATTTCTAACTGAGGGGAAAAACATTTCTTGGTTTTGTGTTACTTAACTAGCTGAAGGAACAAATCAGAAAAATCTGAAATTTCACACTATTATGATACTTATTGAACATTACATTGATGTATATGATAGAATATTTATTTAGTGTCAGGGTCACATTTAGTTATTATATACTGTACGTAACTGCACACTGGAACCTCCGGGTGCAGTCAAGAGTCTTGCCTCAAAGAATTAACATATATAAAATTAAGAATTCATAACCTAATTGTAGTATAAGTGCACAAACAAACAGTAAGCATTTAACTCAGTCATGCACATCAGTCAAGCTTCCAAAATACAAACAACCAAGAAGCAAATATCAAGAGATAATTGTGCAAGTAGTTACTGAACTATGTCACTCTTATAAACACACATGGAGTGCACAACAAGCATGAGACTGAAATAGGTATGCATCACCTGACTGGTTAGGGGAATGGCTGACCAAGTCCCGAATGGGAGGCATGCCTATGAAAAAGCAAAACATTACAGAATTGTTATTGAATTAAAGTATTCCTTTGGGATTATTCCACAAAGCACTCATTTATTTTAGAACCTGGTTTTTAGCATCTTTTCTCAGAAGTTTTCCTTGTCAAAAGGGCAGTCCATCTTCATTAGATAGTGTTAGTAGCTGCAAATTATGAACCATCTCCCTCAGCTTTAGAAGCAACAATAAATGCAAATGTACCTGAGATAAACAAAACTTCAGTTTTTACCAAGAGCCTGCCAAGACAGCACTGCATATGCAAAATGTTTATATTTATAATTTTGCATTTCAATTTTGCTCAATGTTTCCATTCTTACTTGGTGTCTATTAACTTCAAGTTTTGTTTTTAAAAATAAAAACACGATGTAAAGTATAACTAAATTAAAAAAATTCATGACTCAAAATTAACTGGACTTGTTAGATAGGTAGTTTTCACCATTAATACAAAGATACCATAAAACTGTCTTTTGTTAAACTCAGACTAATTAATGTAAGAGTTACAGAATTTGAACATTGCCCTCTAGCCCATCCCCGCTCTCACTAGTAAGCTAATAACAACACATCATCCTTGGACAGTGTGATATATTTTCTTCACCTAAAAGCCCTTTTTTTAATATCTGCTCATGTTTTGCTTCTTGGTTTATTATAATTTGTATTGCACCATAACACCTAGCCAAGTTTGTTATGGATGGGCTTAGACTAAACCAAACTTCTAAACACTAAATACGTTTTTGCTAGCATCTGCCTCCTGCAATTGGATAATGTTTGCAACTGGCATTGTTCGCAATCAAATGGTGTAACAGTTTTCAATCCACAATTACCTTTTCTTTACTCCTTAAAATCTATTATATTTAAGACTTAGAAGGTTTCTCAAATTAATTTGATCCCCACAATTACTCAGAACTTTTCAAATCCCAGCCCCTTTTTTAGTAAAATTATCCAGGGCAGTTTGAATCATATGCATACATCTTTTATTTCCGCAAGCTCCTGTTTTACTATAGTTTTGCAGCTGCACTGTCAAAGACACACGGATAAAAGGAGACTTGCCCACAATCAGACCAAGACTCAAAGTAACTCAGCCTGGATTAGAGTCAAGATCCTGATGGCTTCCAATCCTTTGCTCTCACCACGTAAGCATCTCCTAATGTGCTTCACAGGTTTAATAATTATTTGTAACAGCCATATATAGCTCATTGTAGCATGCATTAGTGGCTCAGTAATTATCTCCTTACCATTTTGGTTTACATTACAATCGAATGAAGATTTCAAGAGTGTCAAGATAGAAGACTGGGCTGTCATAACAGAGAAACAAAAGAGGATGGATTTATTCTAAAGGTCTACCTCACATTGTTTACAATTGGGACAAAGTTCTGATATCAAAAATTATTCTAACTGGTGTGGCTACATCTCATAAGCAAGAACTACTTGTACACATCTCAGAAAGTATTTCTCATGGAACATTCCTGGGTTTCAGCCTCAAGAGTGTTTCATGAGGCAAGCTCCATTAGGAAGACTTTAATCCTCAAGGAAAACGGATTCGCCACATGTTCTACATAGAGTATAAATATCACATCTACTGTAGAGCTGTTAGGGCAGTGTTTCCCCATCAGGCCTGAGCAGGTGTGCCACGGAATTTCTTGAAAAACTACTTGAAGAGTTGAGTTGGCTCATGAATATCCATGAGTTCATTTGGAGACTATATGGTGATGTGCCTCAAAATAATTAAAAGGTATCAAGGTGTGCCATGGCAGAGAAAAGTTTGGGAACCACTGTGTTAGGACCTTCCCAAACTAGACTTCACCCCTAAACAGAACAGACTAGTTTTCAAAACAGCGGAGTCTGGGTCCACAAGGATTACAGGCAATAAACTATCTTTTTTGCAGATAAATATTAGTTAAGGATGCCAAGTCCAGAAGATTTACAATCATCCTACACTGGCCAAGGAAACCAATGTTAGCATAAATTATTAATCTGCTTTTCCTGGCCTTTGTAAAAAGTTTAACAAACAAAAGGGTAAATTTGCTTCTAGGAATAACTCACAAAAAGCCTACATTTAGACGTGGACATCTGACAGACACTGTCAAGATTCACAGATTTGACAGCTCTAAACCTCATTTTAAAATGCCTAGAGGCTATAAGTACATATAATACAAAGTTCTATTTATTTTAAACTTAGGAGTATCACTTTGCAAAAAAGTGAGGTGAGATCAGGAAAGAGTTTTCAACTCTAATTTGAATTCCCTTATTTTTATGGTTTTGCAGGGGTTTTCCTTATTATGCTACACTTCAGAAAAAGCACATCAATTATACAAAAATTAGTTTGCAAGCTTTTTTTTCCCCTTTCTGAATCTCTTGCAAGCATATTTTAATAAGAGGCTTTTTGTTCCTACCTGAATTCTCATTCTGTACTTAAGTCAATTGTGTATTCCAAACATCATAGGGTTAATTTCTTAGAGAAGGTTGTGGATGTTAGTTCCACTCACTGGAAATATCTACCACTATATATGTGCTAAGGACTTTACATTGAGGACAGGACCAATCCCTCGGTTCTTGTTAAAAAGTTGCTGGAGCCATGCCATCAGGGTAGATGGTATACTCTTTTTAATAGGTTACTGACTCCCACATTATTTCTGCCTGCTTCTTTGGTCTGACCACATGGGCTACTGCATGTACCACAGGGACTTTATTGTACCTTTTGGAAAGGGGTAACCAAGATACATTTGGTGGAGCGAGGTTTCAGAAGTCTTAGGAAAATCTTGATGAAAGCAACATACGCATTAGCATAGGTTTCTAGGCTGACATTCTTCTTGACTTTAACCTCTCATTTCCTAGTGAATTGCAGAGTTCTTTGCTATAGAGCTCACCTGTACATAGATTTTCTTTTAAAAGCAAAGGCCTTTAAAAATTACTTTAACTTCCTGATGTTCTGATCTCTAATCTCTGAACTGGAATACTAGTATTAGTGAGCAGACCTAAGATTTTTTTGATGGTTGGGCAAAGGAGAAGAGGAAAGTGGCAAAACAATAGGGAGATTAGCTGATTGTTCACATCTATTTTCTTCAAATATGATAGCAGCAAGTGACATCTTCAAGTGGGGTTCTTACGCAGACAAACTATGGTAATCTCCAAAGCATGCTCTATGCTACACTATTTATTGTAATCCATTCTTTGTACTTTACCATCATCTCATCTACAGATCTCAAAACACATTACAAACATTAAACCACATCTCTCTGGGCATTATCCCTACCTCAGACATGAGGAAATGAAGCCTTAGCTTCCTATGCCAAGGCATATGGCACAGATGGGCGTAAGACCCAGGTCTCCCAGTTTTATACATCATTAGACCATTCTGACTCATATAGGACAATTCTATGAAAATAAAATGCCAAGTAATAAGGGATCTGGTAGGGCAGTGACTGACTGGGTGCAACAGCCTGTTGTGAGAGTGGATGAAGGACGGCCATAACAGCAGGATTATTCTCTTTTCTCTGAAAAAAGTTGTGTGGGGCCTTTTATGAACCATCTGGACAACCAAAAAATGAGGAGGGTCCTAGATTTAACATCTCATTCAAAGAATAGCAGCAACCAAAATCCTTAGTACAACACTGCAGGGTCACTATTGGGGGATGAAACCTAGATCTTCTAGCTCAGAAATTACTCAGCTACATGAGTAAACGCTCAGAATTACAACAAACACAGCCAGAAAGAGAAGGAGACCACTTATCTATAAACAAACATTTTCCACAAGTTGGAATCCTATCAACCGTATCAGAAGAAAAAAAAGGGACTGTAAGACAGTGTTGAAATGTAATACTCACAACATATGCAACCAGTTTCTAATAGTTTGCCTTGAAGGAGAAATTTTTAATAAACTATAAGTCAATCTCTCTTTGCTATCACATGCCACAATCGACTTATGAAGAAAAAAATTTAACCAGTAAAAAACTAGCTTGTTTTTTTTAAAAACCTGGTTATAGACTGTGTTCATTAAAATTACAAAACACAAACTGAAGAGTATAATCCCAATTTAAGAAATTACTACCTGGATTTTAAAAAACCCAACAATTTGCAAAATAATTTTTAATGGACATTGTACTAATCCATACTATTTGAGTTTGGATATGCATTTGTATATATTTGTATTGTAGTGGACAGCAACACATCTGAGTTTACCTTCGTTTTAAATACTGCTATCTTCTAGAGTCAGATAAATGATCAAGGATATAAAATAGAGTAAAACACCAAGGTTTTCTTCAAGAATTATTTTAAAAGGAAATAATCTTTTTGCAACTGGAGTGCTCTAGGTTATCTCCTCTGTAGTGCCACACACCAGTGATCTTAAATACTCTGAATTACGGCCAACTCTAGATGGCTCAGGTGAAACAGCTGCATCGTAACTGCTCAGTGTCTTTGGAAAAACTAAATACTGTTATAAATAAATACCAGCCTAAGAAACACAAACACAAACACACACTTACGGAGAAGATGATGGCTGAATGTGGAATACCAAACGCTTCGGAAGAGTTACATGCCTGGAATTGGAATTATTCCTTTCCAGCCAAGGATACACCACTTTTATCTTACTAACCAAAAATCAATAAATTATAGCCTAGTTCATTCACTAAAAGTGCACTTATTCATAGATTCCAAGGTCAGAAGGGACCATTCTGATCAGTTAGTCGAACATCCTGTATAACATAAGCCATAGAACTTCCTCAAAATTAATTCCTAGAGCCGATCTTTTCTAAAAGATCTAATTTTGATTTAAACATCGTCAGGGATGGAGAAACCACCATGACCCTTGGTAAATTGTTCCAGTGGTTAATTACTCTCACTGTTAAAAATTTACATCTTACACAGCCGATAAATGAATGCTTTATTCCACTGTTGTGAAGGTATCTGAAGGGTAGGCAGTTCAAGCCAACAAGGACGAAGGATCAGAGTAAAGAGCTTATGAAAAAGAGAAAATATTGTTATGAACAGCAGTTATTCTCTTCTCAGATTCCAGAAAAGCAGACCCTGTAAGAAGCCCAGATATTCTGTCAGCAGAGACAGTAGTGAGATATATGAACAAATCTAATCTCTTTAGCAAAACTCAAACCCTAACATCAGAATAATGGCTTTGAAATTCAGTATTATGCCATTGGATCCGAAACAAGAAACTTATTTTGAGGATGCTGCTCATATTCCTGGATATTGGACATAGCTCTAACACACAGACTTGTGGTAAAGTCTTTACACAAAGGGGTTCCTTTTAATGTGATCTTTTTGATCAATCATTAAGATCAAAAGAGGGAGTTAGAAAGGCTATTAATATTAATGTAACCCTGCATGGTTCAGAGGTAGATATGCATTTGTATAGTATATAACCCATCTACTCAATAACTAAGATGAGCTGACAATGATCAGATGTAGTTTGTAGGACTGAAGCACAGGAGGAGACTATGTTTTAAAGTTAATGCTTAACATGAACAACAGCCAATGGAGAACTCTCCTCCCATTTACCTTAAAACGCATACTGTGTTGTACCAATTTAATCATTCTAATGTATTTACTAATGAAATATTTAACCTCACTGAAAACAAGTTACTTCCTCTCTCACCTGACTGGTTTTTGCTGCTGTTCGGCACTTCTCCGTTGGTCACTGGCTGTTTATTTGTAACAGTGCTGCCTCCTGATTGGCTGTTTAATACTTTAGGAGTCGATCCCAGGTTTGCAGCTATAACTGGTAACTGCTGACCTCGCTTCAAAAGCTGTTTCTGTTCCTGGTGTCGAAATCGTGGTGGTACTTCACGAGGAGGGTATCGAGGCAAGGTTTGCTGCTGCTGATTGTTGGCTGTGGCCCGCTTGGCATTATTATTAGTGCTGGTTGCTGTGGAAGTGCCGTTAGAGGTGACAGGCTGAGGCTGGCTTACACTGGTCTTTGTTTGTTCTGGCACTAACCCCCACCAAAAAAAAAAGTTAAGAAAATTAATCAAAGGTACAGTACTTTTCAAATTAAAAAAAAGCATAAGAAAAGAAACAAATATTTTGAGTTGGGTATATATTATGGAACAACAGTATTTGTTCCAGTTTCCACTATAATCCTTGCTATATGCACACACTATTTTCTAGCATGGTTTTATCAGTTGTAGTATGTTTGGCTATAGATTCATAACAAATTATCCCAACACAACTTATTACCACTCTTTACAAAGATCCTACAGTTTTGTTTTGTTTTTTTTTTGAAGGATCAGCACTTCATCAGTCCAAGTCTGTCTTAGCACCAAAAGTAAACTACAATCCTCAAAAAATAAAAAAAGGGTTGCATTATTTCCTACAGTGGGAAAATAAAAAATCCTGTGTGTACAAGTCTTTTATGATGTCAACATAAAAGAGAACACAAGGCACGCTTAGAAACAAAGAAAATGAGTGGTTAACACTCGCCTGTCTTGTCAATCCTGACATCCAAAGGGAAATCTCTATGTAGTAGTCTTCACCCAGTCCATTATCAGTAGAAAGTGATAGCAGGACACAAATATCATACCCTATTTGACATGACTGGTTCCTTCCATGGATGAAATGCCAAGCATTCAGTTTAAAAAAAAAAATCAGAATTACCTTTCATAACTTTGACAGCATGACCATTTAAGGAGTAATTGAGGCCAAAGAATGTGCAAGAAAGTTTCTGTGAATAAACAGGTGATTACAATATTAATTGCTACCTGTTTATTTGCTCCATTCCACTCCTGGCCAAGTACAAATGCAAACAGATGAAATGAAACCCAGGAATGCGCAGGATGGAGTACCTGGTTGGCCTGCTCTACTAAAGCACACAAATACTCTGAAGTTGTGGAATACTTTACAATAACTACGTTCTGATATCATCCACAATTTAAAAAAGTTTAAACCAACTCTATTGTTATCACTGTATCGGACACTATTTTCAAGTCCATTATACATCAGTGATTGAACACACAATTGTGTGTGTTCAGTTTACTTTTTCTCTGATAAAAGAATATTTAGGCTGTGATTTTCTAGGCAGACTAGAAAATTTAACCAAAGTTCTCCTGAAATTAATGGGAGCTGCATAGTTAAATCCATTAAATTGACTTTGAAAAGCTTAACCTTAAACAATATTATAAAAAATGCCTGCACAATTACTGTCTCAAAAGCCAGGTCCTGAAGGTATAATTAATCTGTAAGGTAGTCCTACTGCTAAGTATATGATTCTTGGGTCTTTGGGGCCCTATTAAAATTAAGCTTGAGTTACTCTCAAGTTTTGTTTATCTTCCTTTAAGAGTGGCCCTGCACATTAGCATGCCATTAACATATCCATGGCTTTTGATATTGCAGCAGCATTTCCTAAACCATTTTTTGGTGTTTCATTAAACAATTCCCTAGTGTGCTAGAAGCAAGAACAAAATGGTCAAATTAAAAAATTATAAGCATGAAAATCACGCACTAACATTCACTTTGAGGTACAAGCGCAGGCGAATGCAATAGTCTGGCCTTAGAAAATCTAAGCGAAATCCAGTTCCCTGAAGCTTTGCTTAAAAGAGATTTCAATATAAGGAATGACTGTTACTGTTAACATGATTAGGTAAAAATGCACATAGCTCAAGAAAGGCACACACATGTACATGTTCCTTTGAAAAAAATGTTAGTGTCCTATAGGATCAAATCTGTTACCTAAGTATAGACAGAGCACCCAACTGACTTAGCACCCAGAGTACTGGCTATCAGTTTTTCGTGTGTGTAGTTTGTGGGGGAAAAAAATGACAAAGCCCAAAGAAAATTTTTGCATACAAGGGACATTTGAAGCATGTATGCTATTTCTTCTCCAATGGAGGGCAGGCAGATATAAACCCTTGGTATGAGTTTCAAGGGCAGAGAAAGGGATCCTCTATTTCAGGTGATTACAAACAAGCACACCACCACAGTACCACCGTCTTCCACTACTCTGCCACAGCAGTGACCCAGTTCTACTTTATTTCACAGCTGAATGGAGAGGGACAGAATTAGGTAGAAGAATGGCCATGACATAAGTCAATTTAATGCACAGGAGCATGGCGAAGGAAGGCATTCTCAAGTAATTAGATAAACCGATAAGTTGGTAAAATGACTAACAGTATTAGATTCTGCTGATGTAAGAGTTCTGTTACCTATTTTAGAAAGCTACTGAATTCAGATCCTCTAACGATGTTTTCACATGGACACATTCAGCAGTCCACGAACGACCTATGATCAAATGCATTTAATTTTCACAAGTACAATTCAATGCCTTAAAAAATTCTCAATGTATTTCCTATTCCTTTCTAACATGTTTCTCTTTGCTTTGTTCTTTAAATCTTAGCATTAATGAAATACAATGTAAAATGATGCAATAGAAATATAATTGCTCTGGTATTTTATATGTCTCTGCATTTCTAAACCAGTTATTTTTCATAATGGTAAAGCCTAAGTATTACTTATAATTATGCAGAAGTTATTAAACTCCCATGTACTAGTTTGGACCATTTACTAATGCAACTTTGAGACATTTAAAGAGATTTGGTCTTTCATATATCAAACTCCTCTTCACCATCCACAAATCTTTTGTTATTTCACTTTCTAGTAATCTAAATTTTCTCAATATAAATTTTGATGCAATTGCTTATACTGTCTAAACTTTCAAGTTCCTAAAACTTGATGTAAGAATGTCTGTTGACAGTGGTAAATGGAAATAAATACACTGCCTGCATAGTCTATCAGCATTACTCCCCCACCACAGTACTTATAAAGAACTGTACGGCTTCATGATAAATCCATTTTTTGGTCACCTGATATTGTGTGAATATGAACTGTACTGCCTTTCTATTTAGATTGCAGACTCCTTGTTGCAGGGACTGTTTTATTACAGCATGTAATGTCTTGTTGGTGGTTCTCCAGTAAAATGATAATTTTCACTTCACCTATTATTCCTTCCATAGTAGATTTACTCCTCTCAGATTAAATAAAATCATTTAGATAGGACATTCCAACGGAGCAGAAAGTCACTCCAGAGCAGAACGGTAACAAAGCAACATTCATTCCTAACTTTTCTTATATAAGTACCTTTAAAGCACAGTAAGTGCATCTGAATAACCAAATTAATTGAACTAATTCCTGGATATGCAAATTAATTTGTTAACTGTACAATGATAAAGCATATTAGTAAATGAGATCCTTTTAGTAAATAAACCCCAAGCAGCTACAGTATGAACACATCTTTTTGTAAACAATTAAAAAAATTACATACATATTATAAAAAAATGTATTTACTTGGTAGATAAAAGCAATAAGAGAATTATTCATTGTGTGTGTAAAAATCAACAAATTCAATAAAATGCAACCAATGTTCAGGTAAAACATTTTTAGTTTGAGCCATGTTTTCTACTGTCTACAATCAAATATGCTTTCAGATACAACAAACTTTCAGTTATTTTCAGTTTAATCAATTTTATTAATGATGCCTTCAGGCCCTATACAACCATTTTTCTTAACTAGTTGACAGGAAAAAAAAAATCACAATTTGTTAATTCTATCCAATTGTATTTTATATTCAGTAACTTTTCAGAAGATTATTAAACTAGTTTCTGTTACTAATATCTCACTTTAACCCTCACTGTTCTAATATGGCTATTATAAATTCCAATGTGCCTTAAATCCCAGAAATGTGTTATAAATCTGTTCTCTAGATTAACAACACTATTAAGTGATAAACATTGTTTTGCACATCAGCATTTTGTTCTACATCACCCTGAAGTCTAAAGGCAACTTTGTTAATGGACTTAAAGTGTATTACTCCTAATTTTCTTGACAAGCAGCAGCACGATTACAAAGAAGAGACATTTTCATAAACAACAAACCTGCTGAAAACCCACAAGGCAGTAGAAGTTGAAGTTACAGTTTACAGAGAGATTCCAAAGAAAGACGCTTCCAACTTGTGTTGCTTTCCCACTCTGCAGATTTCATTAGAAAATGGAGGAGAAGCATGGTGTCATTTTACTGCTACAGGAGTGCTGCTTGCCAACTCCTCCTGGAGTAGGGGCCCAGTGACAAATTCTCCCCCCTCACCCCCCATAAAAAAATGGCAGCTGTTTGAACAACTTTAATGCAGATGGAAAACAGTTTCACTCAAATAAAATCAGCTTATATAGATCAAATCAACGACTAAAGCACACAAAGAGCAGCACCAAACTGTCATTTAAATGTTTCTCTTCTTATTACTGCTTAAGCTGACCTCTTTAAAATGTACTGTAATACACTTTCCTTGCATGTCATGCCCCAAAGAGTTGTCAGTTCTGGAATGCTGAAGGGCAAACAGAGGAAGTCTGGCTTTCAAGCTGACACACGTAAGATGTAATGCTAGAATTTTCGTTGTGGAAAAATGGCTGCAGCTGTAAGCTCAGCTAGCTGATCTGGAAAATATCTAACTGTTTGCCAATTCATTAACCCCTGCAGATCCATAGAAAGGTGAATGATATGGCATTTATATGGGTGATTTTAACAGCATTATAATTCAGTTCATTTTTTCTTTTTTACTACAAGTGTTAAAAAGCTAATAAGAGTTTTCCACTAGGGTTAAACAGTTATGCAAGTGGAAAACATATCTTCTGTGAGCATGGACAATTTTGTTTCACAGAAAGCAAATGAATGAGTAGTTTCAAGCTAGGAACTGAATAAAGGAATTCAATTCCACATCCAGGTATTTTTAAAGGCACTTTCTAATCCCAAGTTTATCTGTTCTCCAACAAAAGCAGTAGTTTTATGCCTAGCCCTTCCGCAAAAAGGGAAATTTAAAGAAATAGTTGAAAAAATTTGAATTGATGATCTAACTTTTGTTTTGCAAAGCACTAGAAGGCTCAGCAGCATGAATGATAGCAGGAATTTCAGCCTTAGCCCCATTTCACAGTTTGTAAAACTATTTCACTAACATATTACCTATATATCTTGAAATGTAATATGTAAAAAACGTTTCACATTACAAAGCACTGTCCTGCAAACACATACGTTTGTGTTCACAGTGACAGCATCAGGTTTGCTAAAGAGATTCAGAAGCTGCTATTTTGTAGCAAAATTCAAGCTAAACGCGCATATTGTGTTTGGTTCAGCATGTAGTGTATGATGCCATTTTCTTTGCATAGCTGAAGTGGGGTTTGAGAGATTTCTTTTGAATGGGATATTCATGATGAATGGGGAGGTTTGTTTATCCTGAATAGTACTACAAGTTAAATGCAGTGAAAGCTATTTTACCAGGCTACTGTGTAAGTTAGAGCAGAACACCACCACAATGTTTGACAGCTCTATAGCACATTTAATTGATAAAAATATCCCAAAGAACTTTCCAAACTTTACACTTCATTTATATCATAGTACCTACAGGGTCCCAATCAGGATGAGGGACCTCTCTGTGCTAGGTGCTGTACATATACAAATAGTGTCCTTCCCTGAAGGACTTAGGAATTATTGAATTGCTGAATAAATTTTAAACCTAAAAAGTTAGTTAAAATGTTTAACTTAAAAAACCAGCTGCATACAAAATACACCCTTTTTTATATCAATGCTACTGTATCAAACAGCTATTTATGGCTGAAACAGCTATACTAACTAAAATATTGAAACAGTTAAATTTGTACTGCGGTAGGATCAAAAGGAAATGTGAGTCAGACTAAATTATCCCATTCCAAGAAAAGGATTTAATGACATTGGGGTTCTGGAAATATTGGGATGAAAGTAGTTCAAGAAGTAATCTTAGCCATAAATGCATTTTAGACTCAACTCACAGTTTGGTTTATTTTGACAATTTTTACTGTAATTTTCCACAACAAAAAAAAACTTTATTATGAATTACTTAGAGATCCTATACTCTTTATTTTATCTTGAACTCATCCACATAATACTTTAAGAAATCATCAAGATGGTAACGTGGAAACTAATAAAAATATTTAATTTGCACCATGAATGCAAGCAGACAAAACTATGATGAAACTATGACTTGGGTATGCATAACAGATCTTGATGTGTGAAATTATGGTTTGAAACAGCTCCACTGTTGAATCCCATAACATCCGTACTTCTTAAAAGTGACTGCCAGCATGTATTACTTTGACACACATTAAAATTCTCTCTGCCTTTTATTTCCTTAACTATATTTTACTATAATGTAACACATTAAAGCTAGACTTTGGTATTTACATTAATAAAGCGCAGTACATTTCTCCTAACAAAAGCTAAATTCTGTAGCATAATAGGCTCCTAATACATTAAGGCAGAGGTCCCCAAACTGTGGGGCATGCCTCCCAGAACATTCTAGAGGGGTGGGATTGGGAGGAAGGTGCAGCAGGGCTAGGGCCAGCCCCCACAGAGAGCCACATAGCCCTGTTCTGTGCCAGCCCTGGCTCCCACCTGCGGCCCTCATTGCAGCCCCAGCTGCAGCTCCGGCCTCGGCTGTGGCCCTGCTCCCGGAGGGTGGGAGTGGGGGGGAAAAAGGACAGAGGTAAGAGTGGGTGCACCGAAAAAAGTCTGGGGACCACTGCATTAAGTTGTTGTGTGGGAAGGAAGGGTTTTTAATGATCTATTAGAAATATATGAAAACTGGTGATGGAAAACAAAGGAATAGAAGTACCTTTAAGTTCACGGAATAGTTTCACTGATATGAGGTAAGAAGAGCTTCTACATTGCGCATGATGGGAATCTTAATGCGCCGTTCTTTCCATTAATGGGAATTACGAATCTACATCAGGAGACTAAACCACCTTAAATCCTCAATCTGCAGCCATCTTGTGCATCCTACTTCCATGGCCTACAGAATCTGGCCATTAAGGCTTGCACCTGAACTCATTAATCAATGGGAGTTTTGCCATTGACTTACATGGGTTCGTGACTGAGCACTTACTAAAGATGGTGGGCATCTTGCATCCCTGGAGACCTCTGTCGTAGACAAACATTCTCGCTTTATTCTGTGAGGCTCCCTTTTTCAGCCAGTGCATGGAACTAAAATTAATTGGCTCAAGTGCTTCTCTTCTTCCACAGCCACTTCTTACATAGCAAGATGCCATGGTAAAATAGATATTATACCATAACAGCCACATGCAGATCTGCCAATATCTTAGAATTATGAATAGTGTCACTTTTAAAATTCTGCAGTAATAAATTAAAGAAAGCAAGCCTGTGAGGGACAATTGACATGTGGCTCACATCATCTTGAGAAGTGATAGTGATGCCCACAGCTGAGGAAATGAAAATGACAAAAATAGATAACCAAAAATTGTGTGTGGGGTGTGTGTGTGATAATTCTGGGTCATTATATTACTTGCTGATCTCTGAGTTGAAGAAAATTGCATCTTTCAAACAAAGCTGACATTTTAGTCCTTGTTGATTTTCAGCTTTTCTGTGCAAGTTGTTAAATCAATTAATCCATTACAAATTGAGGAAACCAGATTTAAACTCAACTCAAAGTACTGGTAATTACAGCTCAATACACTAGGCAACAAGATGAGAACATATCTTTACAAAGAGAATTCTCCACCTGATCTTGAGCTACTATGACTAGCTAACACATTTCATTATTTAAAAATTCCTAGTAATTTGTCTCAAGATTTAATATTTAACAAAACCCAGTGTTTCCAAAGATAAAGCATTTAGCAGATGTTCACTCCATGAATAAATACACAACCATAACAAAATTCTCAACTAACACTACATGAATTAGTATGAAAAACAAAGTATTTTCTTTACCTTAAAGATATAGGAAGTACTTGAAATAAAAATATACAATACAAATATTCAAAATAATCACAATTCTCCCAATTTGTTTTTGAGTTAAATGAGAGCTCTTAGACATGGGCATCTTAACCATTTACACCAAGATGAAACTTCTGGATGTGGCATTTCATTTCAAAGATAGATGGGCAATTACAGCGCCTATCATTCTGACGCTCAATTGCACCAACAGCACATTCAGAAGAACTGCCTCAAACAAATTAACTACATCCCATGACTTACAACACAATTGGATTGGTAGCAGACGTAAACATTTTTGTGCATATTTTTTTAAATGAAAGAAGAGGAAGAGAAAAATGGAGGGGATGATAAAGTATAACAGTTTGTGTGCTGTATAAATAATTAAGAAAAGGTGAATAAGAGTGAAGGAATATACCAAGCTCAAAACCAAACAATTTTCCATTATCTTTTCTATTCCTTTTTTTTGAACCACTAAATGTGCCATTGACACTCTCACTGTTTTCTAAGACTCTTTTCAGACTTACTCAAAAGACTTACACCTTTAATTCAACACAAATTAAAAAAAACCTACTCAAACTCCACAAAATATTAATAGCTTTAAAGTAACTTACCTTTGATTTTTTGTTCAATGGCCTACAACAAAAATAAACAGTGTTAACGATTTGTACAGATTGTTCTTTTCTGATATTTAGCCTACATATGTATTAATGTCACAATAGACTCCTGTCAGCTTTTCTTTTGAAATGTTTTGGTACATCTAAAGTGGACAGTTGAAGATCATTTCCCCTCTTCCACCAGCCCTCACTTTCTGGCTGCAAAGCTGTTTAAACATTATACTAATAGAAGACCAAATCGATCTGATACACATTCAGAATATGACAAACATTCATTTCTAATCCAACACATCTTAGACGGAGTTCCTTTAAAAATGGGTTAAAATGATCAGTATTCATTTGCATGTCAAGTCATAGAATGTAGAAGAATTTTTAAATTAGTTAATGAAGACTGAATAGATTGATCCCCAATCATAACAAAAACAAAAAAACTAAGGAAAGAGTGCAGGAAGCACAAAACAAATTTAAAATCTTCACTTTTCAAGTGCCAGCAGAAGTTTGACAGGCTACCTTTAGAGTTATCTCTGAGAAAGTGCCAAGATAAAAGGTCTGCATTGATAAACTATATCATGAGGTAACAAAGTGTTGTTCTCTCTTGGTGTTGTATTGAAATGTCCCGTGTGTGTGGATCTAGTTACACATGAGAAGACAAACATAAGGTGCTCTCAAAAGCACAAAGTAAACAGTGATTTCCCCCTCCCATCCTGAGCTCTGATTTACAGTAATCTTGTATTACTTGTAACATAGATGGCAAAGTATTTTCAAAGCAGAAGTGAGACTTAAGTTCACAGTATCCCTTTCATGTGTGTTCATAAAACGTTAGTATTTTAATAAATGTTCTTCAGTATACAATATTCATTAAAATTAATTATGGCTTAGTAATATGAGATCTTACCACAGTGCTCTACTATTAAATCCTTGAGAAGTGGTCAAGGTTGACAGATTTGACAGTTATTGTGTTTAAATATTAGCACAGTAAGAAACAGTGAAGATAGATTACGCTGAAAAGTTATTAATGCCCTTTACCGTCACGTCCGCCCATCTATTAAAGAAATCAGCAGTTCACTATTAGCAAAGTCTGTACTTCATGTTAATTTTTTTTAAAATTTGAAACTGATAAAAGCAAGGAAGTGTACACAGATTTTTATACTCTCCCATTTCTAGGCACAGTAGAAAATCTATTTTCATTTGCATGTACAGCAAAGTATTCAATAAGTATTCTGCAAAACTACAATTGCTTGTGTATTTTTGGATAAAACTCAATTTGTGCACATTCTTCTTTAAAAAGAAGAAAAACCATTACAGGTGTGTTATTGTATCAGTTATTGGAACTGAAAAACTGTGAAGTGTTCAATGACTGCTTATACTGAATGCAACAAACCTTTCATTGGATTCAGTTGAGATTCCTCTTCCTCATCTTTACATTCTAAGCTCCTCAAATACTGAAAGGAGTTGCGGCCCTTTTTGCCCACTTCAAAAAAAAGTCAGTTACTCTATAAAGGTCTCTGTTATTCTCTGTCATAGCTTTTGATCTAGTTCACACTTATCAAGTCTATCAAATCTGGAGAAGTAATTTATTTTGATGGCTTAGAAAGTTATAATAGCAATTTTGAACTGCTAAATTTTGTATGTACAATTGTTATTCTGTACCCAGAACTCAGCACACTTATATGGATACAAACAGGTAAGTGTAATATAGTAGAGCTCCCATATGAGGTACTCCATGGCAGGGTGGAAGATCCATCCAACAGACCCTTCTCCCCTAAGCCAAGTAACATCCTCACTGTAACTCTTCCTCTTCTTGCCTTTTCCTACTCCTTTCCTCTGAACCCCTTTATTAAACAAAACAAAACTCCCCATGCATAACCAAACAAAGCTGTGCCCACCCCGTCCCCCACCTTCATGCGCTTGTATGTTATTACTTCATGCCCTACCCTTTGTCTGTACGTATCTATAAACTGCAAGCTCTTCAGGGTTCAGATGGTCTTTGTCCTAGCTTTGTACAGCTCTCAACACAGAGAGACCTGACCCTAACTGGACATTTTAGGCACTTCCGTAATATAATAGTCTTCCTACTACTAAGTGGGAAAGTGCTCTTACTACTCCCACCCCACTTGATATGGGAGAGTCATAACAGACACCAGGGCCCAGGGAAAAAAGACTCCGCAAACCCTGTCCTTCCCACCACAACTGCTGCCTGAATGGAGACCCCACAAAACTGTCCCATTAGCAGGGAGACTACAACAAGAACTTTTGCATACTGAATGACAGCCCATCATATGTACCAGGAAACTTGTTGTTACGGAGTGAGAGACAGATTTTAATATTGGGATTATCTCACCCTAGCCTAACCCTCCAATCCCGAAACACCTCACTGAAGTCGTTATCCTGGTATTACACCAAAGCAAACCAGACTAACTGGGCAATAGTTTATTCGGACAGTACAGTTCTGTAAAAACATTACCATTTCCAACTGGATGATCTTCAAATTTTATTAACTGAAACAGGCCTGAGGCTAGATTTTATCATTACCATAGCTCTGGCTGAATGAGCTTCATGTTGATCTTTACGTGACAATTCTGGCAGTGGCTCAGGAGTAGGAAAACAAAGAGGACAACATTTTCATCTCTATAGGTAATGTGCTGGACTCAACAGTCCACAATGATCCATACACCAATGAGGTGCAAAGGTTACCAACTGACCTCTAAATCTGAAGCCCTGTTCAGAAGAGTTAAAAAGCTCAAACTTTTTTAAAATTAGCTAACACATTTTAATTAAGTAATGTTTAAAAACATGCCAGCACCTAGGATAGAAAAGGTTTTATTTAATTATTTATTTATTTTAAATGCTAGCCAGGGACCCTAAAGTAGACCATGACCAGCCAACATGTTTTTAAAGGTTTCAAACCCTGACTGCACATGGTGTGCTAACATCTTCTTAGACACCACTTAATTGAAATGTGTTTTCTTACCTTGATTTTAAAAAACTGCTTTTTCCTAGTCTAGAGAGCCTGAGCTTCTCCAGGGCCACAAGCAAACAGCCTGGTTTACAGTTTACTGCTCTCCCTACTTAACATTTCTGAAGCATTAAGACTAGTTAGTTGATTCTGTTACTTGCTAGTTCTACTAGTTACTAGTCCTTTTGGCTTCTTAAGGAAAAATCACTATATGGCCATGTGGAGAAAAATTAGACAGAATTTCAGAAACATTTCTTCTTAAAAACACTAAGATTTTTTCTGGTGCATAGTTGGTCACTGAATGAGTCAAGCTTTCTTCTAGAGACCAAAAAACCCACCCAACCAAGCACATATTGGGTCAAGGATCCCAGCAATGGTAACTTGTATCGATATGTTGTGTTCAACATTGACATCTATGAAGCACCATCTCTTGAAGAAAAACGAAGAAGCCAAAAGTCCCATGAGCAAAGACTTCCCTTTCCAGTTAAGGGCATTGATGGAAGATTTTGAACTATAAAATGAAAAAGATTTATGCATTTGTACTTGAGAACTAGTGGTAGAGTTGTACACTAGTGAAACAAGTTCTTATATAGTTCGGTTGTTGCTACTATAAAGATTACAGGGGGTCTCATTCTGGATTATAAGCAAATGCCGCATCTCTTCTAAAGAGAGTGTTCCAGGAAAAGATGACAAATGGGGGAAAATAACAGAACTAGGTATGTACCTAATTTGTATATGTAAATGAGATAAACATCTTTATTTTGACAGGAGGTCAGGGTTGCAGAATTGACTAGCCATTTTTTCTGTATATAAACTGAACATTTAAAATTGCTCAGGAGAATCAAGGAAAAATTAAGAACTAGGCTTATTTTTAGTGCCTTCTTACAGGAACTGGAAGTCTGAAATGGAGATATGTTCTTTACCAGATTTACAGGCTCCTCTCTCAATCAGAACATCTACAATGTTAAATACCAATGACTGATGGATATTGCTTTAGCATTACCCAAAAAAGTATTAAGTAATTTTCTATTTTATTAATTCCTAGCATTCACGCAATGCTTATATCTTCAAAGCACTTTACTATCACTAATCTTAAACCCAACTCCCTGCTGCCAACATTTTCATTTTATCACTCTTTGATAATGCATGTGTGACAAAGAGTCAGACTCCTCACAGAGGGGTAATCAGATGTATTAAAATAAAGCTAACAGCTAAAAATAACTAACTATCAAAAAGATTTTATACTATGTCAGTCTTAACATTGTGTATCCATGGGTTTGCATCCATAAATGTCCCTATCAGCTGAAGATCTGTGAGACAAACAGGTATCTAAACAAGATACGAACTTTGAAGAAACTGAGCTTGATACATTTATGGAGGGGATGAAATGATGGGTCAGCCTAGTTTGGCAATTGACTGATTTTTTACTACTGGTGGTAGATATGCCAATGGCCTGTGAAGGGGTGTTAGATGGGGTAGATTCTGAGTTATTACAGAGAACTTCTTTCTTGGGTGACTGGCTGGTGAGTCTTGCCCACATGCTCAGGGTTTAACTGACTGCCATATTTGGGGTCAGGAAGGAATTTTCTCCAAGGGCAGATTGGCAAAGGCTCTGTGGGTTTTTCGCCTTCCTTGGTACCATGGGGCATGGCTCACTTGCTGGTGGATTCTCTGTACCTTAAAGTCTTTAAACTATGATTTGAGGACTTCAATAACTCAAGTCATAGGTTACAGGTTTATAAAAGGAGTGGCTGGGTGAAGTTCTGTGGTCTCTATTGTGCAGGAGGTCAGACTGCATGATCATATTGGTCCCTTCTGACCTTAGAGTCTATCAGTCTAAGAAACTATACCTGCAAGTTCAGTACAGGTGTTCAATAAGACACTTACTTGATAATAGCACTTTCAAAGCACAAGAAAATGAGATTTTAAAAAACAGGCGTGTCTAACAGCTATATTACAACAAACAAGATTAGTTTGAGGGGGGAAAACAAAGCCAAATCCCAGATTTTTAAAAAAAACAAATAATGATTCACATACCTTTTTTTGAGCAGCTTCCTTCTTTTTCTTGTCGTCTTTTCTCTTTTTCCTTTCTTCCATCAACTGTTCTTCCTCTTCTTGCACTAAATCCCTGAACCACACAGTTTGTAATTAACTCACCCAAAATGCATTTGGTACACATTTCTATTCCTTTAGAAGTGCCCTTAAAGAGATAAGGGAATTTTATCCCTAATTTGTTTATTGCATAAAATTTCTAAAGGCATCATTTACTCTAAATCAAGATAATATATATGGTCACTCTATATCACAAGTGGTAAACATCGTTTTATTATGGCATGTGCTTTAATAGGCCTATTTTTCAATATGGAACATCCAGAAGAAGAGATCCCTCCTTTACACTCCTGAAATTTAAAAAAACATGTGCAGTGCCATTCTACATATGGTACTTCCTTTCTACCAAATGACATAACTAAGGCTTATTCTTTTTAGTTTAGTTTTAATTTACAATTTAGCTTTAATGTTTAATTTTAATTTAGCTTTAGCGTTAGTTCTACAGGTTTGGCATGATTCTGATACAATTTAATCTTTACCTTCTGCTGTGAATTAGCTCTGAAATTGAACTTTTACATGTCAAATTTGCCCCATCTTCTTACAGACAAAACCAGCTTCCACAGACACATGTTAAAATAGCAGCATAGTTTAAGAGAGTTGGAGCCTGAAATTCTTCCATACATTTTAATTCATCCTTACATACTTCATGCAATGCAAAATGTTCACTACCAATGCAGCTGTTGAGCCTTTTGATGTATTCTACTCTCACTTTCTAGGCAGACTTAAAAACACTCCACTCTTGCAGTTAGAATGGAATTTTAGTCCTTTGAACAAGATGGAGAACATATGACTAGAATAAAGGAAAGTTAAAATTCAAGAGCAGTGAGGATTCAAGTATTCCTACACACTACATAAAGCAAGAAATGGTAAAATAGTAACAAAGAAACAGTAAGGTTTAGAGTAAATTGCAAGTTTAAGGAAATCTTTTAAAGGCAATAAGAACAGCCATACTGGGTCAGAGCGGTGGCCCATCTAGCCCAGTTTCCTTTCTCTGACAGTGGCCAGTGTCAAATGCTTCAGAGGGAATGAACAGAACAGGAAAATTTTGAGCGATCCATCTCCTAATGTCAAGTTCCAGCTACTGGCAGATGGAAGTTTAGGAACACCTCGGAGCATGGTGTTGTCCCCCTGATCATCTTGGCAAATAGCCACTGATGGACCTGTTCTCCATAAATTTATCTAATCCTTTTTTTTTTTAAACCCAGTTCTACTTTTGGCCTTAACATCCATTGGCAACGAGTTCCACAGGCAGGAACTATTTCCTTATGGTTGTTTTAAACCTGCAGCCTGTTTATTTAATTGGGTGATCCCTGGTTCTTGTGTTATGTGAAGGGGTAAATAACACTTCCTTGTTCACTTTCTCCACACCATTCATGATTATATAGACCCCTCTTAGCTGTCTCTTTTCTAAACTGAACAGTCCTTTTTTAATCCCTCATTGAGTGGAGGCTGTTCAATACTCCTAATCATTTTCATTACCTTTTCTCTGTATCTTTTCCAACTCTAATATATCTTTTTTGTGATGGGGCAACCAGAACTGTATGCAATATTCCAAGTGTGTGCTTACCATGGATTTATATAGTGACATGGTATTTTCTATTTTTTATCTATCCCATGCCTAATGGTTTCTAACATTTTTTTAGCTTTTTTGACTGCTGCTGCACACTGAGCAAATGTTTTCACGGAACTATCCACAATGACTAAGATTTTTTCTTGAGTGATGATAACTAATTTAGAATCCATCATTTTGGATTTTTTTCCAATGTTCATTACTTTGCACTTAGCATGGAATTTCATCTGCAATTTTGTTGCCCAGTCACCCAGTTCTGAGAGATCCCATTGTGACTCTTCACAGTTAGCTTTGTACTTAATTATCTTGAGTAATTTTGTATTGTCTACAAACTTTGCCACCTCACTGTTCATCCCTTTTCCAGCTCATCTATGAATATGCAGAACAGCACAGGTCGCAGTACAGCTTGTTGGGGGACCCCAGTATTTTCCTTCTTCCACTGAGAAAAACATTTGAAGAAATGGTCTAGAGTCAAATGTAAGTCAACTTGGGTCAACCTATTTGTGCACAGGTCTACACTCAAATTTGTCTCCAGCCAACTTAAACACTGTTACAGCAACACAGTAAAATGACCTCCCCAAATGGTGTAAAGTTATGGTTGACCTACTGAGGTTGATGCAGTGCAAGAGTGGGCATTGCATGACCTTTGTTGACTTTAACAGTCCACCAGCAGCTATCCCATTATGCCCAATTGCTTGCAATAAATGACCAATCTGGTCCCAGTTGTAAACTCCATTGCCTAAGGGTCAGAGAGCAGAAGCCACAACCCCATTTAAGCCCCCTGCCTACTTTTGAAATGCCTTTTCCTGACTGCCCACCTTGGCGAGCTCATCTAGAAGCTCCACCTTCTTGTGTGCAACCGCCCAACCAATCATGCTAGTTTCATGCACTAAAAATGCTACTGTCTGTAGTGGAAAGGAGGTATTTAGTACATCTTATGGAGTCATAGGGCGGAGAGGCTGTGCAAGTACAGCTAAGAACCATCCATACAAATGTGACTGATGCAGAGGAAGGGACATGGGGTAACTGTTTGCATATATTTTTCCTTACAATGTTTAAACGTGACACATCGCTTATCCCCAAGTTAGCAAGAGACAGGTATCCACTTTTCATTGTTTCACTTGTACAAGAAGAGACAATGGTACAACAAACAGGGAGAGTTGGTGTCTGCTTTTCATTGTGTTAGGTGGGACCGGGGGGGACATGGAGAAGTTTGTTCACGTACACAGGGATGTCATTTGTAGCCTCCTGAGAGATCTCTATGAAAAACTTCCATGGAGATACTCTGAAATCTTCTTCCAAACATTTTTAAGGTAAGGTAACATGTTACCTTCACACTTGCCCCAAGAGAGATTTAGTGGAGGCTTATTAGAACTAATTACTTCAAAATTCTTTATCATATAATAATGATATACATAAAATAAATAAATAAAACTATTCTATATTAGGGAAGTTTAGAAAGCCCACTCACATGACACTCCACTACCACTTCGGCATCTGAAAATGTTTCCAGTTTCACTGACTTGGATTCTCATCCCAGTAACACTTTCTAGATGGGCAGGTGAGGCAAGATTACAAGTAAGAGTTTTAAAGTTTTCTTCTAGTCATCTTGCATAGGTAGTGTCATCTACAGCACCACACACAATTGCAAGTCCTGAATTCTAACCCTGACTTTGTTTCAAGTTTGGACAAAACATTCATCCTCTGCCTTAATTTCCCCTGGGATGCTGCACGTATTAATTTTTTGTACAATGCTTTGAATGGGGCTTGACAAATCCACTTGCCTACTTACTACTGGTGAGTGGGCAGTTTCCCAGAGTGAGAGAAGGTACCTAATCCTTTAATTTTTGCAGAATTCAAGATTTCTAAAATGAGGTCCTTAATACTTCAATAACCTTTCAAATGTGATGCAGTGTTATCTTCCTGAATCTGTACGCCAACGGCTCCATTCTCTTTGCCACTCCTAAAATTTTCAAGCAGCAGAAGTTAAATTGACAAGAGGGTGGTCAGGGCTGCTATATAAAACTCTGTGGGCAGTGAAACTAATTAGAATCCATGTTAGTTCCACTCTCCTACTGCTTTGGAAAACTATGAGCAGCATCTGATGCACTGCAGCTG
The DNA here is from genome assembly GCA_007922155.1 of Mesoclemmys tuberculata. Classification (NCBI taxonomy): domain Eukaryota; kingdom Metazoa; phylum Chordata; order Testudines; family Chelidae; genus Mesoclemmys; species Mesoclemmys tuberculata. Next base: position 30,330,796 of record ML675626.1, on the reverse strand, counting down.
CTAAACCTGTACAAGGCAGCTGGCTCTTCCCCATTTTTATATCACCTTATTGCTAGTGGGTCTAGCATATTTTTCAATTCCAACCTCTGAATGTGTAGAGAGCACTGTATAAGTATTAACCATGCTATTCATCTAGCAGAAAAGCAGATTGGAAAGTTAAATAACTATTTTAATTCTTTTCTTTTGGGCGGGGTGGGGGGTAGAGGGCATGAAGGAGTGAGGGAAAAGAAGGTACTTTTATTACAAGTTTACTGATTAGCTAATGCTACTTTGCTAAAATTAATCCCATTTCTTTCATTTGTAGACTAAAGATTCAGCTTCACTCACCACAGAAGACATCTTGGTCTATTTAAAAGCAATGAGGGGGAAAACCCAGGCCTTTTAAGGAAGATGTGCGCTCTCCCACTTAGACCATTTCAACAACATGAAGCCAAAGTCTGCTTGGCTGCCGTCTATAATGACCAAGTTTTTCTTTGACAGCAAAGTTACATATAATTAGGCTTGGCAAGATGGTCAACTCACCAGCCAGATAATGTCAACTGACCATCAATTTGGCCACGGTCAATTGTTCCAGCAAGAATGCCTTGATATAGGTGGAGCTCTGCATTTTTGATTGCACCATGGTGCCAACTGTTAGCAATCTTACTTAAATGTCCCGATCTCTTACTTTACTACACGCTAATGTCACATAGTGGGGAAAAGGTGAACTAATTGAAAGATGAGCATCTTGATTGGCTGGAATTTTCTAGAACAAACATTCTATGTATGTATATCTTTGTTTGTATACCAGGCCATCAATGTACACTGCAGTTTACAAAGCACATTAAAATGACAAAAGATACAGATGAAGTCAATAAAGACAATGAAAAGCAAGATGCTTTAAGAGTTAGCCAGCTGCCTACCTAGCATAAGTGCGTTTAAAAATGCCTTTTATAGTTGCTATGTGTTTATTCCAATTTTCTTTTCTTTTGTAACTGTTCAGTCTTGAATAATGTTCAAATTTAAATGCCAACTTAACACTGCTAAAAATGGTAATAATAATTCTCTCATTTGTTCAGAACTCCATTTCATTGTGTTTCACATTTTTCTGAGTTAAAATAACTCAGTTAAGTAACTTGTTTTTTTGTAATTAGGTGTAAGTATCTAAAAGCTAAGCCTAGTGGAGACCATAAAGTCTTACTCCTTTCTGATACTATTGTTACTGTTCTAATAAATTCGAACTTTAAAACATTTAATCACTTTTGACATATTTGACCAATGTTTGACCAGCAGATTGACCAATTATTTTTGGATTGCTCAAATGCACAGTCCTATATACAGTTATGAAACTGGGGTTTCCAACAGCAAAACAAGGTATTGTTTTAAACTTAAATAAAAAGATAAAAGACAACTTACTGCGGTTTTAGTATGCAAATACAAAAGAGCGATAAACAAAAATCAGATAACTAACAAATTCCTATAAAAACTGCTGATGAGACTAACTTGCGTAATTTAGAAATACACCAAGAGCCAGCTTCAGTGTGGATGCAGGGCTTTTTTTTGGGTGGGGGGGAAGAAGCAGAGCATGTAGATTTCACAGTTTTATATAGGAAAGAGCCACGTATGCTTTCAATCTATTTCTACTCCTGAAAGTATTGAACAGTTTCAGTTTTCGTGGCAATTCACATCAATATACTTGCTAGCTTTTCAGCAGGCAGAACAGTGGCTCCCATGCTGTCTGCCTGTTAGTTTAGGTGTCCAAATAAGTAAAAAACCAAACAACAGTCTCTCTTTGTGGGTACCTCTATTTGACAGAGAGCCATTATGTTCAAGTATCCTGCAGAAACTTCCAGCTTTTTTGAAAAAGCAAAATCACCATTATTGCTGCTCATTTGAGTCCCATCTCCCAATATCTTGCTGAAGAATCTCCAAGCTGGGGCAGAAGGCCAACTTGAACTTTAAAGCAACTCTCCTCCAACATGGGACAATGCCACAACAATGACCTTTTAACTTCATTGCTTGTAAGATCTTGGCATGGTAGTATGTTTCCATAGCATTGAAAAGGAAAGGAAAATTCCAAGACCTCAGAGCACTTAAAGGACAAATAAGAACCTGAGTCTCTATTAACTTTGTCCTAAACACAACATGATCTCTTTGTGGGCGGACCTAAACATTAACTGATGTATTGAATCTAGATGGTAAAAATATTATTTTGCCCAGATTAGAGGAGAAGAGCCAGGGCAGGATTTATTTGCTTTCAAACCTAAAAAAAATTTACCAAATATAAATATCTGATAATTTCCCCTCCTTTCCCATTCTTTTAAATTTGTTTATCTCCACAGAACTTAAGTTCTTTGAAGCAGAAATCATATGTACCTCTGTGTATAGCTCCTAGCATAATTGGGACCTTATTATGACCAAATCACTTCTGGAATATGAGGATTAATTAATAAAGCTACTAAAAGACAAACTGCTTTCTTTTCAATGTTGAATGTGTCTCCACCATTGCCACCTTCAAGTTGCTTCATTAGAATGTTCTCTCCTGTCCTCATCTTCAAGGCCCTGAACGTCACTGGTTTGCAACTTTGCTCTCACTTCATCCTGCACCCCCCCACTCCTTATTCCTTCTTTCATAATATCCCCTTACATTTGGAATAGCATTAGTTTCTTATGCACCCATCTTCTGCCTCTCTATCACTTTTAGGTTGCCTATTGCAAGTACTTGTGAGCACATGGGGTGTGTTACATGGGTACTACTGCTTGCAATGTCAAAATGTTCTAGCAGAGACAGGGCTGTAGAGTGCTTTGGAAAAGTATGGGTGAGGTACAATGCAAACGGAAGTACAATGCAATATAAAATCTTTGAGCTTAAAAATACTGATCATGGGCCAGGCAATCTTGCTCTCAGTCAAGATTTTTTTTTTTTTTTTTTTTTTTAACAGAGTGACGTTTCTGCATGACAGAGTGACTGTTATTTACATATGACAGCTCTGGTTATTACATTTTCTCTTGCTTCTTCTATGCTCTTGGTTAACATATATAGAGATCTCAAAACAAAGGCATGTTTAATATTTGTCTGCACCTGACACACACAAGACCCAATCCTGTGTTAGGGTACGTCTTCACTGGCGGCAGGAAATCCGCCGCCATTAGATCCATTTCTCAAGATCAACTGAGCGGAAGTGAAGACCCATTCAATCGATCCAGAGATCGACTTAATAAATCCACCCTCGGAAAGGGGGGTGCATTTCCCATTGGAGCAGGGTAGTAGAGACAGCACGCAGAACAGACTTTAGGAAGTCAATGGACGATACGCAAGCTACTCCCATTGACTGCTGCCGAATTTGTATCACTTTATACTTGCACACTGTACATTTCTAGCTATATCTAACGCTCTTGCTCTGATATTCAGTTGGACTTACTTCACTGTATTTATTTTCCAGCCCGGACTAGTTGCTATGGCAGCTAATGGAAAAGACATGCAGGTCAGAAGTCAGTCTATTCTAAGAAAACTAACTTCTAGATGCCAGCAGTGGCTTTTATTTTTGCTAGGCTATGAAATACATTTACATTTTACTTTCTTAAGCAGAAGAAAATTGAAATTAACTAATTGTTAGTGCAGACAGATACTACTTCTCTAAAGTCTCCCTGGAGTAGAGGAAGCATTATGTAATCAACTAGCCAACACTGCATCATGCCTTTGTGATGTGCCCTTCTGTTCTATAGCATATTATATTTACATTATATTATATTATCCTGGCAAGTTTCTCTCAATAAAGTGTTAAGGAACTCACTAATCCACTCATGGTTTTGTACCAGAATTTTTTTGTATTGTACCAATGCAAAGATCACTGATTTGAAAAAGTCATTCAGGTTTCAGGAAAGCAATATAGAGTAAAATGCATATGCATTTTAAAGAGCAAGCTTCATCCTGAATATTGTTTTCAAAACAAAAATATTCCAAGTGTGAACGTAGGTACAACAAAGATGAATGAAATTAGATTAGTCAACCTGGTTCCAAACCTGCTGCACCTACATTAAATAACATTACTATTTTAGTCTGCAACTCTGAACTCATCTTGAATACTGATGACTAATGCAGTAATATAGTAAGAATGTCTTGCCACACATTTTCTACACAGTAATCCTAAAATTCCTACACTTCAAAACTTACACACGCCAGTCTTACCTACTTAAAGGAATTGATTTGGAAGCCAAAGCCTGTGAAAAATATTGTAACGTGAGATCCTGTTGGCCCTCAGGTCACTGCTGTAGCAATATACTACATGTAAAGTGTGAGCCTATATCAACAGAAGAAACATAACACTTATGCAATCAAAACCCAACAACATTAAAATAAATGGCAAACTATTTTTAACACTGCTCCTCAAGATGAGAAAGTGTTATCACAACAACTGTTTCCCACCTGCTGACTCCAGATATTAATAGTTTGTAATGTCTGAACAGCACTTAACATTTATATAGTTTTTGTGTGCAAAGTATCATCTTCAGCTTTCTTCATACTTTCTACTGTACAACAAGAAATGCCACAGAAACTAAGTCTAACAGCAGGATGTAAAGCTAAGAAACGAACTAGTTTCTTTCACCAACCACATCTCTCCCACTGACTAAATATGGCAGAGCTGCTTAGAGAAGCATCATAGGTGTATTCTTTGACTTCCCACATAAGGTAAACAAAAATACAGACTCAAAATAGTTAATTTTGCTTCATATGCTCAAGAGAAATATATAGGCAAAATTCCATTATATTCACCACCACACACCTGCACATCACTAAAATGCATGTATGGGGAATTTCCTTTTCCCACTACATAATTGGATTAATATGTTCAAAGTTAAATAGTCTTAATTGAAATGCAAACCTTATTTTTCAATTTAGATCAACTGAACATGAAATTACGCAGGCAATATCAAATTCAAATTTCAGATTGAAGCAAAGGCCTTCCATTTAAATATCATATCTTAAAAGACAACTGAGACCAAATGAAAATGGATCTTCCTTTCAGGAGGGACCCTTTAAGCTTGATGACTATACTCTATTTGAGGAGAAAAAAGAAGCTTCTACTATCTGTATAATTATGAGTACACAGAGTGCCAGATAAGTGTGAAAGTTAATTTAATTCCAAAATGGACAATCTGCCTTTTGTGGACTCTGTAATTATAACTCACTCAACATAAATCTGGTTCATACAAGTAAAAGAAAATACAAACAAGAATTCAGAATTATTGGCTCTTTGTTTAACACAAGATAGGTCTACGCTACAGACACTACCGCAGCACAACTATGTGCTACAGCTGTGCCACTTGCTACAGTGACAAACTTCCCATCACTGTAGTTAAACCACCTTTATGACAGGTGGTAGCTAGGTCAACAGAAGAATTCTATACTAGGGTTAGGTCATCTTAACTTGGCAGCTATGCCACTGTAGCGCCATAGAGTAGATGCTTCTAACATTGAAAGAAGAGGGTTTTCTGTAGATGCAGGTAATCCCCAAGCAGTGGAAGCTAGGGTAAAAGAATAATTCTTCCTTCAATCTAGCCAGGGGTTAGGTCAGTTTAACTATGGCAGTCACACCGCTGAGCAACATAGCTATGTTGATCTAAATTTTTAGTGTAAACCACACCTGAGAAAGGCTTCCCTTGGTGAGAGGCAGAGTGCTTTAGGGGACTGAACCCAGGAATAGGATCCAGGGACTTCTGAATATTAGTCAAAGCTGTGCCATTTACTCGCTGTATGATCTTTGGCAAGTAACTGAAAAGAATATCCATTTAAAAACCACTTTCCAAAAACAAATACCGTTTTTACCTGTGTTACCACCAACACCTTTGGCTATTGCAACTGAAAGGATGTTACAATCTTTACTTTGTCCAATTCATTTTCTTTAATTTGTGTCCTATATTAAGAACGGCCATGCTGGGTCAGACCAGTGGTCCCTCTAGCCCAGTATCCTGGTGCCAAATGCTTCAGAAGAAATTAAGTAATCCATCTCCTGTCATCTAGTCCCAGTTTCTGGCAGTCAGAGCCTTAGGGACACCCAGAGCATGGGCTGCATCCCTTACCATTTTAGTTAGCTAACAGCCACTGATTGACCTGTCTTCTGTAAATTTATCTAATTCTATTCTGAACCCAGTTATACTTTAGGCCTATACAACATCACCAGGCAACAAGTTCCACAGGTTGACTGTGTGTTGTGTGAAGAAATACTCCCTTACATTTGTTTTAAGTCTGCTGCCTAGTAATATCATTGGGTGACCCCTGGTTCTTGTGGTATGTGAAGGAGTAAATAACTTTCCTTATTCATTTTCTCTCCATATTATTCATAATTTTACAGACCTCTATCATCTCTCTTCAGTCATCTTTTTTCTAAACTGAATCTTTTCACTCTCTCCTCATATAGAAGCTGTTTTATACCCATTCATTTTCATTGCCTTCCTTTGTACCTTTTCCATTTCTAATGCATCTTTTTTGAGATGGGATGATCAGAACTGCATGCATTACTCAAGATGTGGGCATACTATGGATTTATATAGTGGCATTATGATATTTCCAGTCTTATCTATCCCTTTCCCTAATGGTCCTCAACACTGCTAGCTTTTCAGACTGCCACTGCCCATTGAGTGGATGTTTTCAGGGAAACAATGACTCCAAGATCTCCTTCTTGAGTGGTAACAGCTAATTTAGACACCTATCATTTTGTATGTGTAGCTGGGATTACATTTTCCAACATGCATAACTGTCCACTGATCAACAATGAATTTCATCTACCATTTTGTTTCCCAGTCACCCAGCTTAATGAAACCCCTTTGTAACTCTTCGCAGTCAGCTTTGAACTTAACTATCTTGAGTAATTGTGTATCATCTGAAAATTTTGCCACCTCATTGTTTATCTGTTTTTTCAGATCATTTTATGAATACATTGAACAGCACAGATCCCAGTACAGCTCTTTGGCGGACCCTGCTATTTACCTCTCTCCACTGTGAAAACTGGACTATTTACTCCTACTCTTATTTCCTATCTTTTAGCCAGTTACTGATTCATGAGAGGATCTTCCCTCTTATCCCATGACTGGTTACTTTGCTTAAGAGCCTTTGGTGTGGGACCTTGACAAAGTCTTTCTGAAAGTCCAAATATCCTATATTGATTGGATCACCCTGGTGAACTCCCTCAAAGAATTCTAACAGGCTGATGAGGTTCAATTTCCCTTTATAAAAGCGGTATTGATTCCTCCCCAACATAACTTGTTTATCTGTGTGTTTGATAATTCTGTTCTTTACTACAGTTTCAGCCAATTTGCATGGTACTGAGGTTAGGTTTACCAGCCAGTAATTGCCAGGATCACCTCTGGAGCCTTAAAAAAAAAAGAAAAAAAAAAAAAAGGCATTGCCTTAGCTCTCCTCCAGTCATCTGGTATAGCAGCTGATTTAAGTAATAGGTTACATAGCATAGTTAGTGGCTCTGCAAATCCATATTCAAGTTCTTTCAAACTCTTGGGTAAATAGCATCTGGTTCTGGTGACTTTTTACTGTTGATAAATTAAACTTATTCCCAAACCTCCTCTACTGATACCTCAATCTGGGACAGTGTCTCAGATCTGTCAACTAAAAAGAATGGCTCAGTTTGGACAATGTAAACAGATTAGTGAGTTTTAGTTTTTGTTTAATTACATCATCTGGCTGGCACACCAGAACAACGCTGTAATTTCTGGGTCACGAACACTGAGGAGAATGTTTATATCAAATCAACGTTTTGATTATTTTAGAAAACAGTATTTTAACTCATTAAAATATTTCCATTAATCTGAAGTTTCATAAAGATCTAGTTAGATTATGTAAAAACTTTGATGCTAAGTTAATTGACAGTGTCTCTTTAGCCTCTGTATTCTAGTTTTCTGTCTGTAAAATAGGAATACGTACCTCTGATCCTCAGGAGATGTAATGAGGATTCACTAGGTAATGTCTGTGAAGCTCTGAGTACTGTTATTATATCAAAAGGAGATGTTAAGCAACTTTAAGCTTGAAGTTTTAATCAGGCACTCAAGTATTTACGGTTAATGTGGAAACTTACCTCTATGTTGTAGCACTACAACCTCAGCCCTAACACTGCACTAACAGGTTTTATGTGTATATTTATCTTGTAGTGAAACACTGAAAAAAGGGCAGTCCTTATACCCTGCTGATTTTACTATCGCTGTGAGAACTATCAGCTTTGTAGGAACCAATGGTCACTATTCTAATGGCCAATACATTAATACATGTGAACTCACTTAACAAGAGATTCTTTTTAAAATACTATGAAGGCTGCCTGGCCCAAAATTTGTCCTTATTACCTTCAGTTTAAGAGTTTTTTGCTCCTTTTCAGAAAAAAATGACTCAACATTTTACTAGCAGCATCAGTTACTCAGCATTCACCTAACTCTGACAGACAAATGCATTAAGAAAGTTCAGTTGCAAACTTCTAAAGCAGTGGTTCTCAACCTATTTACGACTGTGGGCTGCACATGCAGTTCTGTGTATTATGTAGGCCACATCCACACAATATATATACTACCTGTATGGCCCTGAGGACATCACCTGAGGCTGGGCTGCAGCTGTGTGTTGATTGGGCCGCAAACGGTTGAGAACCGCTGTTCTAAAGGGTTATGCTAAACAGAAAAAACATTTTTCAGATGAAATTTTAACCACATGCGTATACCTTGAGGATGTTAGCATTAGCTCTATGTTTAAAATATGTTCAAGTCAAGCAGATGACTGCCGAAAGAGCACTGCAGAGTCTAAATTAAAGTCATATCAATCCCACAAGGTGGTGCTAGTTCATTTTAAAAGATTCTTTGCTAACAGATAACCAACAGATGCTTTTAGAAATCTTCTACCTGCAATGGAATTCTACTAACATTTTATTAGATTCACTGTGAACTAATTCAAGTGCTATAAATGTATGCCTCTGACTATTGTGCCCTCATGATTATGTCTGCTGCAACCAAACATATATTAAATGTAAAACTGCCCCACTAGTCCCAACTGAGGGGAAATGTCAGGATTAGGAGTGAGAAGGAGAGTTGACAACTAACTACTAGGCACTCAACTAGCCAGCTTCTCAGTGGCCTTATATTAGTAATAACTAGACTTCTTAGGAAAAGATATTTATCAGTTCACTAGCCTGACAGGATATGCATCAGTCTACATATGTGCATAGAGACGACACTGGATATATAGTTACTAAAAACGTATTCTGAAGCATAAACTGAAATTTCATATTGCATTTTAGGTTACTTTGCACAATTTTTTGCGCTTTTGTAGTTCCTTTCTGTAGAGTGTTTCCTATTTGACAAATTATTTGTCTTTTTGCTAAAATATCCAATATTAAATGAGTCTAGCAGAAGGTTAACAATGGCAGTTTACCTAATGTCACTAATATTTTGTCCAGTAATTTAAAAATATGAAGCAAGCTAATATTTTAAGGGCATATTCTACAAGTCACCATTTGCAACTCTACGGAAAACCTGTACAATTCTACAGAAGTGAGATAATTGACTAATTGGGGCCTAATTTTGTTAGAAAGATAGCTAACAACAACTGCTGACTAGCAGCTCATTTTAGACTGTGACCAGACACCAATGGCACTGCTGAACTTTGGGTTCAAAATTTGACTGCAAGTGCCATTAATACTACCCTATTCATACATTACTGAAACCTTTGTGCAATAATCTGCAGTTCTGTCAGATCACTGAAGACACTGTTCCTCTCAACACAATTGAATACTGAGAGGTGTGATATTTGCATATAAAATAATGCTGTCAACTTGAAATCTAATTAATTTAAAGAAAAAAATGAAAATGAAGAACTATGCTGGCCAATCAGCCACATTTTGACTGGGCAATCACATTTCTGAACCTGTCATCCATCCTCCCTCCCTCCCACCCCGCTATTATGTAAAACACCCACAAACTGAAGGGGAAATAGTGAAAGTGACTATACTCAACTGCTTTCAAATCTACTCTAAGGTTTCTAGTGGCAAGTTACAAAGCAAACGGAAAAGAATTTTTTCCTTTTTAAAATCTTTTTCAATTAGAATAATCTGAGACATAACTTTTAACAGTAGATGTAACATTTTTAGGTGTAAGTACTATTTTTATGATCACCCCTTAAGCAGATCTAAGTTCCAAGACCTTTTACAGTTAAAGGGTACTGTAACAGACATTTAACATATACAGTAGAGCCTCAGTTACAAACACTTTGGGAATAGAGGTTGTTTGTAACTCTAAACAAAAAGTTATGATTGTCCTTTCAAAAGTTTACAACTGAACATTGTCTGAATACAGCTTTGAAACTTTACTTTGCAGAAGAAAAATGATGCCTTTAACCACCTTAATTTAAATGAAACTAGCGCAAAACCAGTTTCCTTGTCTTGTCAATTTTTTTAAATTTCCCCTTCTATTTGGTAGTTTACATTTTAAAAAATGATGTATTTGGTGTCTTTTTGGTTTTGTTTGGTCTCTGCGGCTGCCTGATTGCAAACTTCTAGTTCCAAATGAGGTGTGTGGTTGACTGGTCAGCTCGTAACTCTGGTGTTCGTAACTCTGAGGGTCTACTGTACATAAAACCTACATTCAACCCTACATTTGGAAATTTTGATGCCAAATCACTCAAATTCTTTAGACCTTACATTCTGGATATTTATTTTATATTTACACATTCTGATCTAAAGTTCCAATATTTATAGAGGGTTTATTCCATTTTAAATTTCTGAAATACAGTGTAATCTCAGCTGTCATCTACAAATATGCCATTCTCCCAATCATTTTTGTACAGAGTGATATTTCTTACATGTAAAACATGTTCTTAAAATAAAGGAACTTAGTAATACAAGAACTTATTTTGCTTAAAAAACAGATTACTTCAAACACCCACAAAAAACAAAAACAGCCTGATCAAAAAACCCCAAGAACCATGTAGAACACAAAGTCACAATAGATTTTAAAAAATGCCAAAACTGTGGTCCTAAATTGAAAGATTCTTTGACAATTCAAGCCATTTTGATTATCAACAGGTGAAAAAAGTTAAAATACTAATAAGATGTTGTAAATAAGTTCTTACACCCTCTTTGTATATAAATGTAAATAAAGATAAAGGTTTTGGTAAGAAAAAGTTGTATAGCTAATCAGGAAACCTATGAATACCATTTCAATGCAGATGTTAATAATCCAATAAATGAGCATCAACTATTTAGCTTCCCTGTATTTTGCTTTTAAATACTTAATTCTGTGTAATAACGCCTCAGAAACTTGAAAATGTACTTTCTCTGCCAATGATGTCCATGTAGCAAACTCTGTTCTTTCCCATTTCTCGGATGCAGAAGTTGTCAGTATGTGCTCCATAAACACTAGCAACATCAGCATGAGTGTGCCTCAGTTCTGCAGCACTGGTTTTACAAGAGCACCTGGAAGTTCCAGGGGAGGCTGGGGCCCCAATAGGTTAGCCTCTATACAAATACATAGTAAGAGACTGTCTCGGCCTTAAAGAGTTTACAATTCAAACAGACAAGACAGACTGTGTGTGTGAATAAGGGACTAATATCTGCATTTTAGAGACAAAGAACTGAGGCACTGAGTCCATTAATTAATTCAATAGTTCATGGTCACACAGAAAGCCTGTAGGAGATCCAGGAACTGAACCCAAATCCAAGTCCAGTGCCTTTATCATAAAACTATCCTGTCTCTGTGGAATACTGCAATTTTACTGCAGTCAAAAAGAGAAAAACTGGATCACCTGTGTAGGTCCATGTGAAGAGAAATGTTTTTCCTTCCCGAGTTACCTTCCAGGGATATCTAGGCATTTATTTGTGGTCTGAGAACAACTTTGCTCATTGCAGCCATGTTAATCATTTTGGCTGTGACAGGGTACTAAAACTGAAGCTCCTGGAATAGGGCAAATGGAAGGTTCCCTTTGCTCCTTCACATCCTTCTCAAACTGCCAAATGGAAGGGTTTGGGAACCCATGGCATCATGAGGACTCTTTTTTAAAAGTAACAGAACTGGCTAAGCCGTTCACCTCATTGCCAATGTCTTTCCTTTTTTGGTTGGCCCCGTCTTTCATTTATTTTTTCTAACATGGATGAGAAAGCCCTCATGGTACCATCTTGCTCTTATTTGCTAGCATCAACAGGTATGACCACAACACGATAAAAAGACATGGTGATGAGCTTCAGAGCTTGAATCAGCTGCCTGTCTCACAGGGCTCAGGCTGTAGGGCTAAAAATAGCAGTATAAGCATTCAGGCTCAGGCTAGAGCCAGGGCTCTGAGACCACACCACTCATGGGATTTCAGAACATGGGCTCTAGCCTGAGCCTGAAGTGCTATGCTGCTATTTTTAGCCCCTCAGCCTGAGTCAGTTGACCTGAGCTTTGAGACTCACTGCTGCAGGTTCTTCATTGCTGCGTAGACCCACCTGAAGGCTCAGAGCAGGGATTTAGTACAATGCCTTTGGACTAGGTCTTATGGGATAGCTGATTTGGATTAAAAATTCCACTCTCCCGGAACCAGAATGAGGGTTGCAACCAGAAGTTGTTCTGACTGCGATCTTTGGACAGGAAATACAGATGGAGGGATATAGTCTTTTGTGAATTGTTTGCTGTAATTTTGCTTTTGTTTATTTGTTTTTGTTTCCAAGAAACAAATTCTTGTTTCTAGTTAAAAATACCACCAATCTATTTCCAGCCATTTAACCTGCACTCTCAGTTCCATAACATGACTTGGGAAAGAAAACATTTCCTTCCAAACAGATGATTTCCTAAATTAGAGGAATTGTAAGGTACATTGAATATCTGTCTCATACAGTGTCCACCACCGTATGGCTTTCAAATTAACCATTTATTTACACATTGCTCACTCCTTAATAGTTATCTGATTTTACAAAGATTAAACTCTTCCATTCTAGTTTTTAGGGATGTATTCTTCCAATTAACAAACGTACACAGCTGTTGCATGATGTTCTCTTGCACATTACTTGTTCAACAATATAGCAGTCAGTGTTGAACATACTGAATAATGGGTGATGTTTAACAACCCCTTACACAACAATAAAACGTGCAGCAAATTGATATGCTAATCGGAGTAATTCAAAACATGAACTACAGCTTTATATGATGGAATACTAATATGTGGTATTTAGTCCTGAGACTAAACATTTTGGAGAATTGTGCAGCCCGTAAATTGAGATACTTATCTTTACATTAAAAAGAACTACCCGGGACAGTCCAAATTTTGATTCCCTGAGTCACGGTTATCATTCAGGTTGGACCAGCAGGGTACAGTAAGTTTCAATAAACTTCCATCAGCAAAAATGTACTGTTATCCTGCCTGTAAAGAATCAGTGGCCAAGAGCTTACAATGGGAGCTCCCATTGTATAAACATTTATGCACTTAACTTTAGTAACAGTATTTAACTTTAGGGATGTGAACAGTCATAGTGGCCTTGGGTTGATGGGCAAAAACGGTGTGGTTTTTAATCATGGTAGTTCTACCTACTCAGTTTAACACTAGGGGGTCAAGCACTTTGTAGCTTCTGCGACCTTAGTTAATTGCACACACCAGAGGCTCCTCGAATGCCTCCATTCCACCCCACAAGCTCCCTGAGTGCCACATTCTCATCCACCTCTATTTCAGGGACTCTTTGCAATCTCCCCTCCCCCAATATCCACCATTTCCCCATCCACCCATGACTGGGTCCCCCATTTTCCCTCATAGCAATGGCTCTGGACAGCCCCATTCCCACACCCCTGAAACTAGAGGCTGTATGCAGCTCCCCATTCCCCACCCATCACCACCTGTCTGGGAGATAAATCATTCAGTATCTCAACATGTTAAATTGTCGGGATGGGCAGATAAGAGATGAGATATTGTGTTGGAAGGTGTTAATGGGTGCCATCAACCCGTTGTTTGATCTACAGAAAATTGCAGAGGTGCTTGAAGCTGTATCAGTGCTAAACAGATGGCCAGGGCTCCATGTGTTCCTCATTTCCTCCTCTAAATCAATAGAGTTCTAGCCACTGATGTTGGGACCATTCCCTGAAATTTTGAATTCAGCTGCAGCTTTCAAAAGTTATCACATTACAAATAAGAGAAATGCCATCACGCTGAGCTTAAGGCCTTCACAAGCTCAGCCAAATGACTGGAAAATTCTCTTACTGCTTGTTACAAAACAGGCCAATATCTTTTATTGTTGCGTTAACCTGAAAGCATTCAGAAGGTTTTCCAATCATGTGAAACTAAAATGATTGAAAAACATCATTTTTGTGAAAGACAGGGTCGTTGACATGCATATGACTGCTCACATACTGAAAGTTAAGTATGTGCATAAGTGCTTGCAAGCTCTTGGTCTGCATAGACAAAATATCAAGAAAAAAACGGACACTGAGTAACAAACAAAGCAACCTGCGTTGAGAGGCACTGCACTTCTAATTAGCTCCATGTTTTAAAACAGATACTATGTCTTTAAAATGGAGGACTAAAAGTTCACAGGCTCCAACTAGAAATATGTCTTAATGAGGAACTTGGAAGAAGTCTGACATAGCATAAGGGGCAAATCTGGAATGGGGAGTGCAGATATCCATTCTGAACATTCCATTCCAAAAAGGTAGGTTTTGCATTTTAACCTGATTCCAGCCAATAAGAAACTTTTACACAAGAATTTTTTTAGACATCTGCCTTTTAAATTTAGAGAGGCTTTGCCAATAGGGACAAACACCGCAATCATGTCAGGTGTTTGCTGGATGGGCATTACTTAACAAGAAAATGAAATTACTTATTTGTATTAAAAAGCTGACAACTGTTAACAGAATAAGTTACTGAAATGTTGAAATTTTTAAAGCAGATGGGAGTGACACCTAATAATTAAGATTTCCTTTCTGGACTGCTCTTTTCATTCCTCTCTACTCAGAATGCTACCCAGTAGAACCTCAGAGGGCAGGTCTACACTGCTGGCAAAATTCAGCAACAGTCAACAGGAGTTACGCAAGCTACACAGAGTAACTCCTGTCGACGTTGTAACTTTCCTTTAGTGCGCCATCTCCATTGTGCTGAACTTTTTTTGGAGGTGGTTTTAATAGATCGACTTCTCAATTAACTGAGCGTGTCTTCACTGCCGCTCAACTGATCCAGAAAAATTGACCTGACAACAGCAAATTTGCCACTGTCAGTGTGTACACAGCCAGACTTATCAACATCTCAGGAATGGTGGTTATTCCTAACTCTGAAATGTACATGAACTGAACAAAATGTTATGGTTGTTCTTTCAATTTTACAACTGAACATTGATTTAATACAGCTCTGAAACTTCACTATGAAGAAGAAAAATGCTGATTTCCTTTTATTTTTTTTAGTAGTTTACATAAAACACAGTATTGTATTGCATTTGTTTTTTTGGTCTCTGTTGAGGCCTGATTGCATACTTCCGGTTCCAAATGAGGTGTATGGTTGACCGGTCAGTTCATAACTCTGGTGTTTGTAATTCTGAGGTTCTACTATACTCCTCTCTCAGCCCCAACTATCACATTTATTTACCACCTCACTTTTCCTCCTTTCTGGCCATTCCCCATATCTTCAGGGTGCAAGAAGAGACAAGCAGCAGCAACTCCTGTCCCTTATCTACACAGATTCCACTTTGCGCACCTCTCTTCCTCCTCACTTCATTCAGGTTTTTTTCATCCTCTATTTTCTTGCACAGTCACTATCAGCAATCCCTGTTACAATCTTACCAACTTACTTTCCCAGTACAAAAAACTTACTAAAAATGCCTGCAAAATGAGGTGAGCTATCAGAGACCTCATTACAAACTGGAGCTCCCATATAATGTAGAAGGTTTGCTTTTAAAACAAATATCTCAAGTATTCGTTTAGAAGCATCAATTAATTTACTGTGTGTTGGCCAAAAACAGACTGGTGGGGGAAGGGAACTGAGTATTTCAGTCACTTACCAAAGCGCAAGAAAGAAGTAGATTGAAATGAAAATTTTTAACCACCATAAGGGAATTTAATTGAAACACTGCATAAGGACTGAGCAACAATCTGAAAATGAATGCTTTCATATAAACTTTTAAGAAAATGGAGAGAGAGAAAAATCAGGTTTCATACAGATTTAAAATAAAATCTAAAATAATAGAAGCATTATATACCACCATCTTGGTACCAAGGAATGTATCAGATTGAGACTTGCTAGAATTATGTTATAACCAAGTAAAGATAGTAAAATATATCTAATAAGTAAAATAGCAGCAATATAAAAACAGCCACATGACACACATTAATTGAAACTTGTTTACTATTAGTTCATGTTGAAGCCTACCACTTCATTGTGACTCTTAAATAAATCATATATGGCATCCATTTAAATTAATTATAGGACTCAAACATACTGTGGAGTCAACTCATTAAACACCTTTTACTAAGGCCAGGTCTACAGTAGAATTCTTTGCTAATATTATAACACCAGATAGGGAAGTGATTTTTATACCGATAAAAGCCCTACGGTTGAACCCATTACTCATACCAATACAGATTATTTTGTTTGGGGAACTGCTATAAACTATGCCAGCAAAAGCTAATGTGGGCTAGACAGTAGTGCGTTCACTCAAATCCTATATAGTAAAATTCAAGAATGTTTTGCGAAGAAACAGTCCTCTTGGCAAATAATCTGGCATAGCGAAGAGGGAAATGATTGTGTGACCTACTAAGTAAAGTTAAAATGTGCCATATGCTAATTTGTATCCACGGTGTGTAGTGTGTGTGATGAAGCGCCCTTCCTGGCTGAAGTACAGATTTGCTGAGTAATATTAAAGGCTTCAGCTGAAAAAAACTGATACTTAAATACTAACTTGAAAATCCACTCTAGAACCTCTTAAACACTTAAAGCCATTCCAGTGTGGCCAGACAACTGAATTCTATACTCTCACATTATGGCTATCATGCAGCATTTAACTTTACTTGACAAAAAACAATTTATGTAGTTCAACTTCTCATTTTCACCCCCTTCAATCCCCACATACCACAACAGGCCAGAAAGTTTTCTTAATGCGCAGACAGCCCCGTCATGTTTTGGTCTCTCTACATCAGAATGTTTTAAACTAGTAATCCCTTCTCCTTTACCATCCAAACTTCAGGTCTCAGCAATTATCTACATAGCATCAAATGTGTACTGGGTGCTCTTTCAATACAATACTAGCATTTAAACTTAATTTCACTATGTTTAGATATGTTTTAATTTTGTATGCAGACTAATTATTTTAAGAGTTGAAAATTAGAATAATTCCTCTCAAGTGGGCTCCATTTCACAATGACCCTGAAATTTCTTATGTAAAAATACTATGCTAGCTTTATCTTAAGCTTTTTACATAAACTGTACCTTACCTTCCAATTTATAATATAATCTCCCTCAATACAGAAATATTTAACAAGAAACATGAAATGCCAGCTCCTGAATGCATTACAAAATATGAGGTATAGCCAAGGAATTAGATAGCTCTTCAGCTTTCACAATGTTATACAAAGCAAACTGAAAACTAAAACTTGAAGGTGAACTACATGCAGTATATAAAGCATGAGAAATTAACACTTAATTTTAACAGTTACACTCAGGCTTTGGCTGAATTTTAAAGCATTCAGCCTTCCTTAGCAAAAGTCTCTTTTGAGTATAAATCTATAGGGGAGAGAAAGAGGAAAACCACAGAAGAAAAAAAAAGGCAGAAGACAAGAAAAGGAAAGAAATGCAAAGAACATTCTAAAAATCTGCAAGATCATCATCATGCCAGAATGCATATGCAAGAAATGACATCTTGAACACAAAAGTGAAATATATAATACTTGTATATACTTTTTATTTCTATAAACTAAATAGCAGGCACTAGAATTCCCATTCCTCAGGTTTTCAAACACATGAGGACACAAAAATTGCTTACTAATGGCAGATTCAGTGCCTTCACTCCTTGATATGAAGAAGACACGGAACTAACAGTTACCTAGTAAGATGCAGTTTACACTAAATTCAAGGGCAAGGCTAGTTCCTTGACAACAAAAAGCTACTTGACTGGGCAGGATTGAAAAAAAAATCCTACATCACTGGTGCACTCCTCTTGGCAACAGCTTAAGATGTTTGAGAAAGATACATTAAACAAGTATATACTGAAGCAGTGCAAAAAAAAATCGTGCAAAGGGACACATTTTGCATTTACAAAATAGTTACTATAAAATTCAATATATAATTATTACATAATTATCTAAAAAAATCACAGGTTTATTGTCAAGAGAAATAAGGTGGGTGAGGTAATATCTTTACTGGACCAACTTCATGCAGAAGAGCTCTGTGTAAGCTTGAAAGCTTCTCTCTCTCTCACCAACAGAAGTTGGACAAATAAAAGATACTACCTCACCCACTTTGTATCTCTAATATCTTGAGGCCAAAATGGCTAAAAACAACCCTGCATGCAACTGTTATAGTCAAGTATATGCAGCACAGCAGACTTCAGTAAAGTTTAACTTTGCACAGAACATTTTCAAATCAAACAGAAAGGTTTTGCTATCTGTTAAAGGGCTACATTTTTTTCCTAGTAACAAACATGAAACTAAGGCACCAGCTAAAGTCAGACTTGGTCTACACGAAGAGGAAAACAGCTACACAAACTCTAGGCCCACCCATCCTGGGAACAGAGAAGTGAACTCAAACGCATGTCTTACCTACTTAGTTTTCTTTCAACTTCTTTGGTAGCTTTAGCTTCCAATTCTCTGGAACAGAAAGGGATGTTGGTTACCATGTCAACAGAAGAGCAGAACAAATATAACTGGGGTGGGTTTCGAAGCCACACTAATCCCCACGGGGAGAGGCAAGCAATGGTCTCTGAATACTGGCATCCAGCGGCTTTATCTGGGGGTGGAGGGAGAATCCGGAGGGAGCACAACACACAGACACCAATTTCTATTAATCCGGGTTTCTCACTCTCCTGAACTACTCTGGTACGACACGAGAAAGAATGAGCCTCTCTCAGGAAAAGGGGGCGGTCAGCTGTGCTTGGCCGGGCTAATGGCACAAGGCGAGAAGGCGGCCGGAGCGGCGTGCCGCACAGAGCCCGCACGCTGGAGCGCGGACGGACACGGACACAGAGACCAGACGCCGACGGGGGGATCGGACCCCGGGCAGATTAGCCAGCTCCGCTCCGGGCAGGGGCTGTGTCGTACGGGCGGAGCCCCGCGCTCCGGCCGCTCGCGCCCGCTGGCGAGGAGCCCGAGCGGGGGCAGCGCCCGCCTCCCCTGCATCACAGCCGCAGCGTCGCCGCGCCAGGGGCTCGAGCGGTTCGGCCCGAGCCGCGGCCGGGACGGGACGGGACGGGGCCCACCTGCCCGCCCCAGCCAAGGGCGCCCGGCCCGGCTGCAGGGGCAGGGGCTCCCCAGGCCGCGCAAACAGACGGAGACGCGCCCCGGCCCGGCCCGGCCCCATCACCTCATGTATGTAAAGTGCTCGGAGTCCGGCCGGGGTGGCTGCGGCCCGGGCCCGGCGCTGGCTCAGCGGCTCTCTAGGCGGCCTGGGCCCGGCACCGCGGAGCTCGGGGGCCCGGCAGCTGCTGCTGCAGCGTCGCCGCCATTTCCTGCCTCCGTCCTAACCTGGCCGGGTCCGGCGCTGGCCCCGCCGCACAGGAAGAGAAAACCCGCCCGGGGCAGCACTTCCGGGGCACCGACTGCCCCCAACATGGCGCCCCGGCAACCGCCTAGCAACCGGGAACCGAGGGCGCCCCGCGGCCGAGGGCGCGCCGCAAATACCCCGGGACGTCTCCCCGCGCGGGCTGCGCGGCCGGAAACCCCTGCAAAGGGCCCCTCCGTGGGGTCAGCGCCCGGCGAAAGCGCCGTCAACCGCCACCGCCGCCTCCCGGCCGCACCCGGCCCGGGCCGCGCCAGGGCTTCGCTGGCCTCACGCTGCGGATTAGCGTGAGAACACGGCCCGGCCCAGCCAGCCCTTCGCGGGCCCGTGGGGACCCGGCCC